>WHVA01000283.1:0-145606 GCA_015179125.1 Gautieria morchelliformis
AAGTTGTTTCCGACCGAGGTCCGCAGTTCGTCGCGGAACTGACTCGGGAGCTCTACCGCCTGCTCAGCATAAAGCTGGCTACCACCACAGCATACCATCCACAGGGTGACGGACAGACGGAACGGGTCAATCAGGAGTTGGAGCAATATCTCCGCCTCTTTGTCAATGAGAGGCAGGACAACTGGGATGAGTTACTTCCACTGGCGGAATTCCAATACAACAACCACGTACATTCCGCCACACAACAGACTCCCTTCATGCTTGACTCCGAACGACACCCGCGGATGGGCTTTGAGCCGCGCCAGGCGGAGTCCCGACTCGAGACCGTCAATGAGTTCCGAGACCGCATGGACTCCACCCTTTCGGAAGCCAAGTCGGCCCTTGCAAAGGCCAAGGATGACATGGCAAGGTACTACAACCAACGCCGGGTTCCTGCCCCAGAGTACCAAGTGGGAGACAAGGTGTATCTAGACGCAAGTGACATCCGCACCACACGCCCTTCGCAGAAGCTTGCCCACCGCTACCTTGGGCCCTTCACAGTGATGCGGAGAGTTGGACGGAATGCATACCGCCTCCGACTTCCGATGTCCATGTCCCGCCTCCACCCTGTCTTCAACGTGGTGAAGTTACTCCCTATGCTTGAGGACCCAATTCCAGGTCGGAAGGCCCGTCCGCCACCTCCGCCGGAAATTGTAGCTGGGGAAGAGCACTATGTGGTGGAACGGATCCTGGACAGCCGGTTTGTGTGAGGACGACTCCAATTCCTCATGAAATGGGAAGGGTATGGGTATGAGGAGAATTCGTGGGTCCCGGAGCAAGATGTTTCCGCTCCAGACAAACTCCGTGGGTTCTATAGGACACACCCCGGTGCCCCTCGCCGAATCTGCTCGCTGGCATTTCAATCCCTCGTGTCCCGTGCTTCGAGGATGCAGCACGCTAGAGGGGGGGTGATGTCAGGGGACACCCTGTTTTCCATTTCCAGTTCCGACACCACACCCAGTTCCGACACCATTTCCGACTCCGCTTCCGGTTCCAATTCCATCTCCGCCTCCGCTTTCAGAAATGATTCCGCTTCTGGGAGAACTTCCACCAGTTCTGTTCACTTTGCCAGTTCCACTCCAATTTCCGACTTCCACTCTCGGAACAGTGTCGGAAATCAAGCGACTCGCATAATAGGTGGCATCAAGGGTCGATCAAGGGTCAGGGAGGTCAGAGAGATGCAGGGTTGATGGTGGGTGCCAAGTGTTGTCCCTGGCTGCGCAGCGTAGTATAATACGGGCTCGCTGACATTGGGGGTCCTTAGACTTTTCTCTTTGGATTTCCCCTTGTCAGGTGAGAATCCCCTCTCTTGTATACTCTATTCATTTATACATACTTTGGATTTCCCCTTGTCAGTTGTGTGGTAGTGTGATCTCCACAACCAGCCAGGGTTACCCTTACATGAATCGCGCAAGACATCCAACAGCATAGGCAATATCCGGACGGGTCACGCTGGCCAAATAGTTCAATGCCCCGACGGCATTCATATAAGGTAGGTTCTTCATTTCTTCCACCTCCTCTGGGGTCAACGGTCCCATGGTCGAGCTTAAGTTCAGGCCTGGGGTCATAGGTGTGAATACAGGTCAACAATCTGACATTTGGAACTGACCAAGGATCTCTTCAATGTACTGCCTTTGTGAAAGCCTTAATGCCTTCTGTGAGTGATCGTACTTCACCTCAATGCCCAGTAACGATGTTGTTGGACCTAAATCCTTCAGCTTGAAGACTTCAGCTAATTTTCTTTTCACCCGATCCAGTTCTTGTTTCGAGTTCGACACTAGAGTCAGATCATCAACAAAGACAGGTATGATGATCTTGGTGCTATCACTCATCCAGATGTATACGCTTGGATCGGATTGGAGACGTTTAAATCCCATGCCCTCCAGTGTGGTGCCAAGTTGCTCGTACCACAGTCATCCACTCTGCTTTAATCCATATAATCCTTTCTTCAACTTGCACACCCAGTCCTCTCCCCCTTGATGATAGCCTTCTGGTGTTGCATGTATATCTTTGCATTGTCGTCCAAGATTCCATTTAGGTAAGCGTTCAATATATCTACAGACTCGATGTGATCTCCTTGCAGCCCTCCCTGGGCTAGTATCATTTGCAGGGCTGCCCATCGTGTGGTAGGTGAAAATACTTCATCGTAATCGATCCCTGGTTGCTGAGTGTACCCTTTTGCTACTAGGCGGCTCTTGTGTTTGTCTAGAGATCCATTCGAGTGAAGCTTGATTTGGAACACCCATCGGGAGCCAATGGTCTTCTCACCAGGTGGCAGTTTTACTAGCTCCCATGTCCCATTCTCTAGAAGGGCTCAGATATCCACATCTGTCGAATCCTTCCACAATGGTGTGTCAGAACGGTGCATTGCTTCTGCGAATGTTTTGGGGACATGGTCATCCTTTATTGTTGTGTTTAGTACTAGTTCAATAGTATCTGGTGAGGTTTCACTTGTACTGGCAGTATCTGGCTCATCATAGACAAATTCTAGTGCCTGCATGATTGTGTTGCACCCCCCGCAGGGCCTGAATCTTTGTGATCTGGTGGTGGATGTGGTCGGAAGAACGGATCATGGAGATGCTGGTAATCGATTCAGGCAGCATTCCTGCCAGAGCGACGGGGATGGGCAGGAGGGTCAGGGATGGCAGGCGGGTCAGCTTGTGGGGGGGCTGGTTCAGGACAAGGTGGATCCTCTGGATGAAGTGGATGGTTGGGGTTGGGTCCTGGCAGTTTGGCGCCCTGGTCTGGCCATTTGTTGAGTGGAGCAGCAACTTTGGTGGGAAGTGGTGCAGATGAGGGTAGGAGGGATACATCAGAGTGGTTGGTGATGGAGAGGGCTGGAAATTCGGATTCATCAAAAATGACGTCTCGAGATATTATGATGCAGTTTGTGGTGGGATCCAAGCAACACCAGCCTTTGTAACCATCCTCAAAACCAAGGTAAATGCACTTGCAAGATCTGGATTGTAAGCCATTTCCCTCATCTTTTTGCACATGAACATAGGCAGTGCAGCCAAAAGTGCATAGCATTCCAAGGTTTGGTTTGTGGCCAAACCAAGCCTCATATGGTGTCTTGTCTGTCAATGCAGAGGTTGGGGTAGCTGTAAGGGCAACCCTGGCTGGTTGTGGAGGTCACACCACCACACAACTGACAAGGGGAAATCCAAAGTCTGTATAAATGAACAGAGTATACAAGAGAGGGGATTCTCACCTGACAAGGGGAAATCCAAAGAGAAAAGTCTAAGGACCCCCAATGTCAGCGAGCCCGTATTATACTACGCTGCGCAGCCAGGGACAACACTTGGCACCCGCCATCAACCCTGCATCTCCCTGACCACCCTGACCCTTGATCGACCCTTGATGCCACCTATTACGCGAGTCGCTTGATTTCCGACACTGTTCCGAGAGTGGAAGTCGGAAATTGGAGTGGAACTGGCGAGGCGAACAGAACTGGTGGAAGTTCTCCCAGAAGCAGAATCATTTCCGAAAGCAGAGGCGGAGATGGAATTGGAACCGGAAGCGGAGTCGGAAATGGAGTCAGAACTGGGTGTGGTGTCGGAACTGGAAATGGAAAACAGGGTGTCCCCTGACAGTAGCGTTGATGATTTGGACCAGTAGTCTTAGGGCTTCTCCCCACATCGATGCTGGCAGGTGGGCTTGCTGCAGCAGTGCGATCGTTCCTTCAATGAGGGTCTGATTTGTCCGTTCTGAGATTCCATTTTGCTGTGGTGTACCCTTCGTGGTATGTTCATGGATTATCCCTCAGTGCTGGAAATGCTGATCCCATTTGTGACCAATATATTCACCTCCCTTGTCATCTCTGAATTGCTTCACTCTCGTGTTCAGTTGGTTCTCCACTAGTGCTTCGTAGGCCCGGTAGGCATCGAAGGCCTCGTCCTTTGTTTTTAGGAGGTACACACTTCTGTACCTCGTGCAGTCATCTGTAAACGTGATCCAGTAACGACATCCAGATGCTGTGCGAACTGGGAGAGGCCCATGTATGTTGGAAACGACGAGGTCAAGTGGATTGGCTGCATGGTTATTGCTCTTCTTCGGAAAGGGATTGCGGTGCTGCTTTGCGGCAATGCATGGCTCACAGGTTTGAGGAATGACCACATTTGAGTTGATATGTATTCCATCCACCATCCAGTTTTTTAGAAGTCTCTCCAGTCATGCTTCTCCGATGTGTGCTAGTCGCTTGTGTAACAAGGGTCGATCTACAGTAGGCGAAGAAGTGGCAAGTGCAATTTCTGGATTTAGGATTGTGTTCCCAGTCAAGAAGCCCGTTCAGTTCCGAATGTTATGCAATTTTCTATCTTGGGTGAATGAAATATAGTCCCTGATGATACAAACTGTGAATCTGTGATGCATGGTGAAGTGGAGGACCGCGAGAGTTGTTTTGGAGTGCGGGCACATGAAGAACTTCGGAGAGGAGAACGTGTCGTGCAGCTCTCCCATTGATGATAGGAGCGAATAGAACTTGGCCTCTCCCCGCTGAGTATACGACTTCATTCATCGCCAGTCGAATGGGTACTCGATAGTTCTCATAGTTTCGTAGCCAATGCTGGTGAGGGGTCATGTGGCTGGTGGCTCCTGTGTCCGTGTTCCAACTCAGATCAGCGTCACTGCTGGTGGATAGTGGGGATGAGGATCGCAAACTCGCGTTTCCAGCGAGCTCCTCTGTGATATTACCTCTTCGCACAGGTTTGAAGTCAGGGTGAGCAATCCAGCACCGATCCGCTAGATGACCTTGTTTCTTGCACATAGTGTACATTGCGGTATTTCTCTTTTTCTTTCGTGCTGTGGGTGGTACTCTGCTGCAGGAGATTTGTGTGCAGTTCTTATCCTTCTCCACATTTCGATAGGGTCGCCCATGACACCCTCAATGTGGATGTATTGCGACGGAGTTAGGGATTCAAGAAGAATACCGGCAGCCTCCTCTCTTTTCAGTAGCCATTTTTCTGCTGCTTCTCCCGTATCCATTGGTCTTTGGATATCTTCTGTGATTATCCGCCATGCGTTTACCGTCATGAGCTTCTCTTGTATTGCAATTACCCAAACGTCGTAGTTTGTGTCCGTGAGTTCAATATTTCTTGCATGCCTTTCAGTTTCTGAATCGGGCATGGTGAAGTTCTTTCCTTCGATCAGAGCGCGGGGCCCATAACCTGTTACACGCAGTGACTGAGTTCGAGGAAGAACAGATTTGAGTTCTCATTGATATGGTGCGTATCTAGTCCTACGTACCTGAGTTCGAGGAAGAACAGATTAAGGTTCTTCCTTCGAACTCAGACTACCTAACCGGGATGCCTGCGTCACGTGATGCAACGCGAGCAACATCTTATCATGGTCTGAATACATGGGGCAAACCCACTCCGTATTTCCGCTCTGAGCCCAGCTGTCCTACCCTGGTCGGGGTTTGTTTTCAGACCCCCAAAACGCGGTGAGTGCTGGTCGCATACACCTTGTGACATAAAGTTCGATCGTGTGACATTTCGTGTTACACCCATGTCCGTCGACAGCAAAAAGGTGGCAGAAGCTATAGCGGTCAGGACGGCTCACCGTCGAAAAGCCTTTGAAAAAGGGATACAAGTGGCCCAGGAAACCAAAAACAGGGTAGGCGATGTCACCTCCGACCCACTTCTGTTGCTGGAATCAGGCAGTCTTGAATCTTTTCACAGGGGAACGAATGGTATAAAGCAGGAGACTATGAGAGAGCTGCGAAATGCTACAAGGTTGCAATGGAAGCGAACGTTACTGAACCTATATACTACTCTAACATGGCGGCAGCCATGATTAAGCTTGAGGCGTAAGTACGAAGTAGTGCTCGTCCAGTACCTGTCCTGGTGCACACCGTTGACGACTGTGACGCAAGATACGAGGACGCGGAAGGTTACGCCCTTATGGCATTGTTGATAAACCCCCGCCATTTGAAGGCTCGCTACCGCCGCCTTCAGGCGAGGAAGGCAATGGAACGGTACGATAGTGCCCTCTGTGGTAGGCTATTTTTTTCGGCTTCCATTGCCAGTGGCGTTTCTTAGCTGACCCTCACGTAGATGCCCAAGCAATGCTCCGTATAGAAAAGGATTGTTACACAGCCAAAGTTGAAATCAAGGCATTGAAACGCCTGAGCCGCCTTCGTTCCCCACCCTGGTCCGGAGAGGACGACGACGACGACACGCCCAACGAGATGACACACAAAGGCATTGATTTTGATCCAGATGACCTTACGGACTCAGAGGACTCGGGCCACACCGGTAATAACGTGCCTTGTCGCTTTTACAACCACGACGGTTGTTACCGTGGTCAGGCTTGCGCATTCTCTCATGCCCCAGACGACCTCAGCACAAGAGATCGACTGTGAGTCAATGCCATAGTGCTTTAATCACTCTTGGTAACATAATGATCAGAGGCCAGAATGTCTGCGTGTTCTTTCTTCTAGGAATCTGCAAATTTGGCGACGCCAAATGCAATTATTCACATTCCAAGGTTGCTCTGCCACCTGTAGGCTGGTGGACTGACCCTAAAGAAAAGGCAGAGATGGCTCAGGAAATGAAGGAACGGGGGATGTCCGGCAGTTTGAAAGCGAGGCTGTCAGGTCGCCGCAAAGGAAAGCTAGCGAAACGGCCGCCTAACAGCGTGAGATCTGGCCGGAAACGAAGGGACTCGTTGGACTCGGAGGCAAGCGAACGTGCTGCGAACTGTGGCTTCAGTAATGAGGAGGTGCTCGAGCTCCTTTCCCAGGGTGTGAAACCGTGGGATGACGATGCTCATGTGAGTGCAGTGTTACGCGCCTGCTAATAATGCACCGTTTTGAATATTTTGCAACGGCAGGACGTTATGGCAGTCCTGAATGGTGATTTTTATTGAGGCGACAGTGAAACCACTTCTGCGCATGCAAAGTAGAGTAAGCAATTGAATGGCTAAGTGATGTTAGAAAAGGATTCCCAATCTTTGAGACCTCCCTCCTATTCAAAGCTCATATAGTCTAATCGTAGAGGGTCTTACTAGAACCTTGCAAGACCCAATGTAAAGTGCCATACTTACCGGATTGGTAACATTGAGATAGATAACCCTTGTTCGCTCATTCAGGCTTTATTTATGAATCCCAACACCTCGTTGAAGAACTCCAACTGCCTCTGAAGCGTCGTCTGAATGGTGGACGAATACCTCCATCCGTGTCCCTCGTTGGGGAACAGAATGAGTTCTACTTTACCACCACGCGCCTTGATTGTGTTTACCATGGCGATCATCTGCTCTGCTGGGACAACCGTATCTTTCTCTCCCTGTAAGATCTGAATATTACAGTTGTTGAGAACTCCGAGGCTAGAGCAGGCGTGTACAAGACCTACCAGCAGAGGCATTTGTATCTTATCTGCGTGGTAAATCGGACTCCTCTCCCTCCACACGCTTTCACATTCCTCCCACGTACCTCCCATCAGTCGATCGCACAGATAATACTCAAATTTATGGAGTATTTGATCCAGCTTCCTCATATCACTAACTCCATAACGCGGCGCGCCAGCCGCAAAGGCTGTTGGTAGAGTCGTTGCAAGCTGTAGGACAGAGTAGCCGCCGGCTGAACCACCGTGAACAACAGCACGCTTGGCATCAACAAGACCGAGTTCATCGAGTTTGAGAACGCTTTGGTGTGCATCCTCGATGTCGAGAATACCCCATTTACCGTGCAGGCGTTCACGGAACGCCCGACCGAAGCCAGCGGAGCCGCCGTAGTTTACGTCAAGGCTGCATGATGTAAAGGCGGTGAGATCAGCGGGGACAAAACATCGAAGCAACATCGAAGAACTCACTAAGCCCATCCTCGAGAGGTGAAGAACTGCTTTGACCAGTCTAGATTTGCAGTCTCCATGAGGAAAGGCCCCCCATGGATATTGACGACCACCGGCGGCTTTTCGCCGGAAAGTCCCCCAGAGTAATTGGGGTTCTTCGGGGCATAGTAGGTAAGATGGCACGTGCGAGCATCCGGCGGAAGTGTGACTGCTTGATACCTTCCCACAGAAATGAAGGATGTGGGCAACTTCTCGTTCTTGGCTAGAGGGGGGATGAGGGACTTTAAGTGAGGGTTACCGTTGGCATCGATAGTCAGCTCTGTGAGAACCTCCGCAGCGTGTGCTGGCTGGCCAAGCATGACGACCTTCCCCTTTCCATCGCCGTGCATGTATTGAATATGCACATACGGGGTATCAATCTCTAAGCAAGTGCCCTTCATGACGTCACAAATATACAACTTCGAGCGACCTTCGTGGAATGATAGGAACGCTAGCAGCGTTGGGCTGAGTGCACCACATCCATGGCAGGACAACCACCATTGCGGGGCGCCAAATTCCTCCTTCACGGGCACATGCAAAAGTGGGGACGCTTTGCTGGTCTCTCCTGGGTTTGTCGGATCAAAAGTGAAATACCAAGGATTGTGATATCCGCTGATGTCTGAGAGAAAAAATAGGCTGCTATTGGAGGACCAATTGGGGTCTACCGCCGAAACAATTCCGTGCTGTCCAGCTACGTGAACTGTTGCACCTATTTCTAGCTTTTGTCCGTCAGACGAGACGGTAACTGGAGCAAAGAGTATCTCAGCGCTTTGGTAAGGGAACTCGGGGAAATGCCTGGAAAATCACAGGTCAGATGCAATCGTCTCAGATTGAAATGAAATAGTATACCATTGTTGCCAGAGGAGAAACTTCCCGTCAGGGCTGAACCTCGCACACCCGTAGAAATCAGCCCCTTCGACGAGCCTCGAGACCGAAGATGTCGTTGCATTAATGTAAACAAGGTAGGTCAAGACCTTCGGAGGATGAGGGTTGGTGTGATCTTCTGCTGTACACGCTATGAGCTCCGGGTGCTGTGGGTGTACGGTGAAGTCTGCAAAGCGCTGGACGGGATTGTCTGTTCCATTTATTAACTATCCCCCGTACACGGGAGAAAAGTTCTGCCCAACCTGGAGTAATTGGGGTAGGATCCGCCCCTTTCATGGTCTTATAGACACGATGGTCACCAATGTTTGAGAAATACAGCACATCGTCAAACGCAGCAGATGCAGCGCCACCGTACTCATGAACTTGGGTACGAGCATCCCATGAAATATCGAAAACGTCCTGACCGTCGGATACATCGACAATGACCGACCTGCCGTCTTGAGGGCCGTAAGCTCAAATTCAAGACCTGGCGTCGCACTCTAACTCACTCTCCTTCGAACGATTCTGCGCAAAATACACTTTGGATGTAACAGGATCCATAAGCACATCCTCGATGCCTTCTGAAAGACTCTAAGCCAACAAGACGATCAGCACCAGACTCGACATGGTCAAGTTCATGTAAATACTGTAATACAAACCTGCGTGGCCACAGCTTCAGCACTTATCGGCGAGATCCAATTTCCGTAAGGCGCAGGGTTGGCCATGATCAGGGTCCTCAAAACTACGAGAGCGTGAACCCAAATCCAAAGGTTATGTATGGTCGACGTGGGAAGGACATTGCGCCGTGCGGTCAGTCCTTGGGATCTGTGACCTGACCACACGGTAGGAGGGTCACACATCACAATAACTTGGCTAAAAATAATCAAGTGGACGTACCAGGCCTTAGTACTGATTTACAGTATAATTATCGGCCTCCGTCCCAGGGCTGACGGTTGGAATCGAGTTCTGACGGGCCTTTTTATTTAGTATACAGTGGTTGATAAGAATGGAACTGGATAGTAAGAGTGTCCATGTAAAGTGTATTGACTTACCTGTATTCAACCTAAGTACTAGGAGGTAACCCTCCCCCAGTGTATCCTGGGCTCGTAGATCTGCGTATATTCAAATTATTATAGCTGCTCGCAAGTATATATGACTTGGATCCATGCAATATCGTCCAGAATGTTACTTTGCTGTGCCTATCTTTCAGCACCCCCTTGCTAGCTCACCGGTAGTAGACATGGGCTCATAGGCTCCTCCCTAACTTGCGAAAGGGATCTCATGTCCTCTGAAGTGGAAGCTGTGCCATGTCAACGGTGGAAGGAGGCGGCGGCCGTACATTTTTAGCGGAACGGCTCCTGCCTGTTATACGTCGGGTATCATCAATACTATGCGAGGGAAGGCATGAATACGTCGCGTTTATTAACGTGCCAGGCACGTAGATGACGTCTATATCCGTCAAGTGGCGATGGCGCTTGGTATGGTTAATGCTCGAGAGATTTCAGGGCGGCTATTTTATAGCGGGGAAGGTCGTAGATGATAGAGAAACTTACTTTATCAAATATTTCAATTCCGGGTTTGTCTCATGTTAGTCTCAGGTTAGTTGCGTCGCGACATTCTGGGGCCGTTAGGCAGTGGTTTTAGACACCTGAGAGGATTGGTATCCATGTGATACTTAGTGTGTCGGATGAGGTCTGGGACTACTTAGTACTTATGTGCACTAAGGGTGGTGACACTGAAATTATCAGAATTTATAATCATAGAGAAAAATCTGTTGCTCACAATAGAATTATGATGTGTTTCTATGAACAAAGTATAATTACGGTGTGGCGTTACGGCTCCTCGTAGGAATACGGAAAGGCGACTGTGTACAGAGGCATTCAATTTTCAAGCAGAGTTTCGACAAACGCGCACCATGCCTGATATGCCGAGAGAGGAGAGAGAACTACCCCGGTCCATGCTACATATCACCGCCCAAGGGTCGAATTACCAATGTCAGCCAGCGTCCAATCAGTGTAAGTAGCAAAAGAAATCTTTATTAGGATCGACAAATCTGAACTCCGCACGCGTGCCGCGGAAGTAAACCGACGTTCTCTATATGCCTTTGACAAGATGCTACTCAACGCTGCCATTTGCCATCACCCGTTTCCCTGCTAGGACCACCGCCTATATTCATCTGGCACCAAAGCGAAGCTTGTCCAATAAATCACAGCCGTCGCCTGTACGATATGAGCCTGATCCCGATGCCAGTCCTGAAAACGTCCAAAACGAATTTATTCAACATACAACGTTTGCGTTCAAGAATCTGGGCAAAATGCTCGCGTATGTTGGATATGGCACGCTCATAGTAGGACTCGTAACGGCAACCGCGTATGAGGGTGGGCATCTCTGGATTGAGCGTAAAATGCACATTACCCCGGACGAGGACGCGAAGCGGTGGGGATGGGAGGTGGAGGGCTGGACGGGTGGAGACGGAGGTGGAACGAGCCCCGCTTTGGGTTTCGTTGGACGGCATGCGGTTCGTGCTGCGTGGTTCAGTCTGTACTATGATTCACCCTTTGGCGGCGTCACAACAATATCTCAAGCCAATGGAGCCAATGGAATGGGTAATTTGAACGTTGCCCCCTCTGACCTCGAGAGTGCACGCATATATTTGGAGGAAGCTATGGCCCGCGTCCGCGATCAGCATGGGAGGGTGCGTATGGACACGGTGGGATCAGATCTCTTGGAGCGACATGCTGCCGTGCTGGAACGCATAGGGACGAGAGCGGCGTTAGCACGGGCCCGAGAGGAATATCTCCAGATTTTCGATGATGGGCGTGATGCCCGGTTTTCCAAAGCTCGTTTTGCAGTGAAAATCGGTGACATCTCCGAGCGTCTGGGGAACGTTGAAGCCGCGCTCACGTGGTGGACTAGAGGCATAACTCTCGCCACAGATGATAATTTTCTAGAGATATCTACGCCGACACGTGTAACGCCACCCTCGCCGTCTCCGACTGGAGGCATCTTTACGTCTGCGTTATGGAAATGGACGATGAGCCCACCTGAGGAAGCGTCTTCTAGTCCTTTGATAGAGACAAAGTCCTCGAAGGTAGCCTTACCCA
The DNA here is from genome assembly GCA_015179125.1 of Gautieria morchelliformis. NCBI lineage: Eukaryota > Fungi > Basidiomycota > Agaricomycetes > Gomphales > Gomphaceae > Gautieria > Gautieria morchelliformis. The sequence goes on from WHVA01000283.1 coordinate 11,834, forward strand.
ATCGGCCACCTTCTTCACCAGCGGCTCAAAGGACGCTTGTTGCTGCTCTGCTTTCTATTTCGGCTCACTATTCAAAGATAAACCAGCTCAAGGAGGCCAAACTAATCCAGGAATACGCCATTTCACTGATCGACGCCATGGCGCCTATGCCTATGGCCTCCTCATACGTCTCACGGGCGGTCCAGTCAGCAGGACAAAGCTTGCACCACATGTATCTATTGCAGCGCAAATCTGTTTTCGCACTGCATCACGCGGAGGTGACATATTCATTAGCACCGTCTTCGGTTCTGTGGAAAGCACGTCCGCTTACGGAACCTGTCATGGATCTTCTGACAGCGGCATCTTCGTCCGAGATTGTAGCTCAGGTACTGACCGGCACATCGTCGCTTCCCTCAGATGCGCCATATGGCGGGAGTTCACAACCGGCTACGGAACGTCCAAAAGTGCCACATCCTGCCGCCTCGCATGCCCCCCTAGCATCGGCATATGGTGAGTCCTTGTGGCTACGGCCATCAGCGCGGTCTGTGCTGCGAGACGCGCGCCGCACGGCAGTAGAAGCGTGGGACTTGTGTGGGGTGCTATACAAGGAGATCGATCGCGGGGAATTGAAGGCCGTGGAGTGTTTTGAACGCGCGTTAGGGTGGGCAGAGGAACCGAGATCGGAAGGCGAGCGTCTTGGGGCAACGACCGTGGATGCATGGCAGTTCCTTTGGGAAAGGTATATGGAAGCGCGAGGTACGGTCCGGGCGGAATAGGGCATGTTTGGACAAGGGGATGCGCTTGGCCATTGGCAATTCTCGGCTCGAGACCTCGAAACCACCACATAGCCACTGGCTTTTCGACAGGGGTGGCTGCCCCGTTCCCGAGCGTCGTTTGCCCTGACAGACCCTTGAAGCTGTGGGAGCTAGGTGCAAAGAGTGGGGATCTAGCCAGATATAGGATGGCGTGTCTCGTCTGAGAGCGGCTGGGAGCTGCAATGGAGCTAAGTATACCTACATTTACATGTTCACAGACAGAAACAAGCTATTTTCGAGAGGAGCACATGACTTGGCTCGAAACGATAGAGAAGGCTCACGTAATCAGTGCGTCTAAGCATGTCTGACACCGCTACATGCGAGTGGCCTGGTGTGCCCGACTGAGCCCTCAGCGCTCCTGCCAGAACATCATTATAAGTAGTAAACATGCGTACCCATGCTTTCGGCGCTGGGGTTGTTCCTCCCGCTCCCCACCAAGTTGTCAACCATGCGGTTTTGTGCAGCTGCAGCTGTCGTAGCTTGTCTTGTAGGATCTGTGGCCTCCACCGCATGGATCCCGAGCTCTGTTCGCGCCGAAAAGCGTAATAGTGGCACGCCCGCTTCCCAAGGTTTCGTAACAACAAATAATGGCCAATTCCAAGTCAATGGGCAGTAAGCATCAGACGCGTTTTCCCATGCGGCTCGCGCTCACTCATGGCTAGGCCGTTTTTTTATTTCGCAACCGACGCGTACTGGCTGATGCAGCTCTCGGATGCCGACATTGATCTTACTCTCAAGAGTATCGCCGCCAAAAACATCACTGTTGTTCGCACTTGGGCTTTCAACGACGTGTTTGAGATTCCTACGGTCGGAGCTTGGTTCCAGGTGTGCTTCCTTTGCGTTCCAACAATTTTAGCTGCATACTCACCTCTGTCAGGCGTTCAATCCCAATGGCACCATAACAATCAACACCGGTCCAAATGGTCTTCAGCGGCTCGATACAATCCTCGCGTCTGCAAAGACACACGGCCTCATGATTCAACTTGCTCTTACGAACAATTGGAATCCTGCACGCAATTTCGATCCTTTGGGTCCCCTTTTGTCGGACCTCAACAGCACACTGGCGAAGCGTGCTGGTACTGTTACAAATGTGACACATCCGCCAGGTTTCCTCTCCAACGACTACGGGGGAATGGACGCATACGTTCGCGCCCACAACCTAACAGAGCATGATCAATTCTTCACAAATCAGACCCTGATTAACGCCTTCCAAAATTACTTGAATGTGCTTGTCCCGCGGTACGCTAACAATACCGAGCTGCTGACTTGGGAGCTAGCAAACGACGCGAGATGCAACTCTACGCTTCCCAACTCACCGACATGTGTCGCCCAGGTACGCTGATCTGTATTTTTAGCCAATGCCAGTCGGATTCCCATTTCTCGTTGCAGAATGTCACACAATGGCACGCTACCATCGCAACCCATGTCAAGACATTAGACCCGAATCACATAATCTCCTCAGGGTAATTACTTTATTAGTAGCTCCCGGCGTCGCATCTTACGTTGTCGTAGATCTCAAGGATTCTTCTGTGTTGACTGTCCCAAGCTCTTCCCTTTGGCGCCTCGTCCACAGCCCTCCCCCACGCCGGGCGCGAAAAGACGTTCCAATGGCCCGCTCACAGCCAAAGCGGTGCTCACCCAGCGTCGAGCGAGCATGAAGCGGAATGCCGAAGCCGCCAGGCAGCGCCGAGAAGGCGCTGCCGAGAAGCGCGCGCGAGGCGAGAATGCTAGATGGGCTTACCGTGGACCAGTTGCTGACAAGCATCCCAAGAGGCAGCTTTCGACTCAGAATGTCGGTCCAGCATTCGATGGTAGCCAAGGAGTTGATTCTCAGGATATTCTCAACATCCCAGAGTATGTCTCTAGCCCACGTACACTTGACGTGTACCGCACTGATGGACACCCCTTTAGCATTGGATTTAGTACATTGTGCGATGATACGCTTTGCGGCCATCTGACCGTTTTTCTGACATTTCGTCGTTCACAGCCAATTGTTCCCTGACCAGAACGTGTATGCGCCCCTAGATCCCAACTTGGATGCCTTCAACAACACGGTTCAAGCTGGTATTGAATGGATTACAATGCAAGCCCAGTCAGCTCTGACGTGAGTCGTATCGTCGTGGGTACCGACACTCGTCTTAATATTTCTTTTTTCAAGCTTCGGCAAGCCCGTCTCGCTAACCGGGTTTGGTCTCGTGACGCAGAACAACCTTCCTGCATTCACGCTTTTCAACTCGTCGCAGCCGTTCCTCCCACTCAACGCATCCGGCGTCCAACCCCAGATTCCCCTGCCGACCGCCCTGGGCGTCGGCTTATCGCAAGGCCAATTACCGCTGACTGACCAGCAGCAGCAGATTGCGTACTCCTCGTGGATCCAATCGGCGATCTCGAATGACGTTGCCGGAATCACGCAGTACCAGTGGGGACAGGAGAACCTTACCGCACCGACCCAGAACGTCGCGCCTGCCCAATCGAGTACGAACACATTCACGCCGGCACTAGGTCAACAGAACATCTCGCCCAATGACGGTTATCAAGCGTGAGTGTCTCGTCCTCTTACACGGCGGCCCTCAGACTTACTTACGTACGTGTGCTTTCCAGGATCTCCCCGTCGCTGCAGAACCTGTTCCAAGCGACGGCGCTCCAGCAAGCAGCGAAGAACGTCGGGTGATGCGGCAGCATTTTTTATCAAATTTTACGACAAGAGACTTCTGAATGCAATGAGGGACAATGCAATGAGGGACAATGACTTTTACGCCTGCCATTTTGAGCCTGGCCATTTGCGCCAGCAACAGCGGGGCTATTGGCCTCGGCATTGTCATGCTGTATACATATAGTAGACAGTTTTAATACATGGTGCTGTTTTTGGCGTTTTCAGGCAGGCTTGTTCTGAAGGCGCATGGTATTGGGCATACTATTGGTATCTATCCATCGCGAGTATGGTGATATGGGCGGGAGGAATACAAGGGTACATGGTGTACTGCAAGTGTAAGCCTAACATAAATGAAAGAAGAGCACAGCAAGCAAAAGCAGTATTTGATACAACCTTAGCGGGGCCATAGGGCCCCAGGACTATGTCGTCACTCCACCACCTGGAACCGACTCCGCTTCTCATCCCTCGGATCGCCCTCTGGATCTTCTAACGAGCGCTTCCTGCCTCCTGCTTCAACTGCGCCGCCCGACCCTGATCCCGACGCGGTCCCCGAGCCGTCGTCAAACCCGCTAAACGAGTCACCCGCTACAATCGTCTGCAAGATCTGTGTGTACAGCTCGTCTGAGAGCCCGAGCCCTGCGAGCGGGTTGATCCGCGGGTCGTCGTCGGACATGGGGAGGAGCGGGAGGGGGCTCTGTGTGGCGACGACGGTGCTGCTGCTTGCGGCGTTATTGCCGCTGTTGTTTGCGGCGGCGCTGCTGCTGCCGACGATAAGCGCCTCGTTGAAGCTGGCGTCATTGAGCGGTGGGATTCCAGGGCCTCGCGGGACCTTGGCCATCTCTTGGATAACTTTAAGGTGCATGAGATGTTTCTGCCATGCGTGCGTCAGCACGGGGAGCGGCAATCAATCAACTCGACTCGACTCACTTCTAACATGTCGAGCAGACCCTCCTTGGTGAAGGGCTTGGGCAGTACGTCATTCATACCTGAGCAGCAACGTCAAAGACATTATCGTCGCAAGAAGCTACCCACACACCATGCGAGTAGTACGTCAGGATCTCATTCGGCTTGGAGTTGCTCGTCATCGAGATGATCGGCGTCATGGGGTCAAACTGCCTAATCAGTGACGTCGCAGACACCCCATCTAACTTCGGCATTACGATATCCTATCCGGCCCACCCAACCCATCAAAATCAGAACCCCCTTCAAAACACAGACCACTGACCATCAGCACCAAATCATACTTCTCTAAATTCATTTTGTTCACGGCGCCCACACCGTCCACCGCCACGTCAATCGTGCACCCGAACACCTGCAGGAATTTGCTCGAAAGCTTTCGACTGACAGCGTCGTCGTCCACGAGCAGCACACGGGGAGGGACAGCCCAGCCTGGCACAAACGTCGACCGCCGCACGCGTAGCCGCTGTGGTGTCGGTACGCGGTGCCCCACGGCCTTGCTGGAATTGCTTGGGCCCGCGCTGGGCGCGGCGAAGGAAGAGGACTGCACATCCACGAGTGGGGGGAGCCCGAGCACGGTGGGGTCGAAGGACCATGTGCCGTCATCTGGGGTAGCGGAGGAGCGTGGAAGGAGGTGACCCACGGTAAATACCTGCAGTCCAGGGAATGGCACGTCGCCATTTGAGTTCCCGTTCAGACCTGGTAAGGGGCCGAGACCGTCAGGAATGCCAGGGAACGTCGGGGGCTGCTGCTGCTGCTGCTGCTGTTGTTGCTGCTGCTGCAGCCGTTGTTGCTGCTGCTGTTGCGCCTGCGACGTCGAAACCCCATTTTGATCTTGTGCGGATGTCGGGCGGGCACGCTGGAGCTCCTCGATGCGCTGGAGCGCGTCCTGACGTGTGAGTGGGGACCCAGAGCGGCCTGGCGCGGGAGACCCCGACAGAGGTGGGGTAGCTGCGCCCGTGAACTGCATGCCAGCAGTATTGGCGCGGCGCGAGATCTCATTCATCTGCTCAAACGACGCACGCGCGACATCGGACTCGGGATATGCGCCGCCCATGATACGCTGCGCCTCGGAGGCGGGGACGAACTGGTTCTCGGTGGGCGGGAGCTGCACGCTCTGGTCGTCCTTTTGCTTTCCTGGGAAATGGAGGACGTCAGCGGTGCGGGCAAGAAGGATTGGAATAGAGGTACCGTTCTCAAGTTGCAAGAAGTACTGGATGAGGTTCTGCATGAGACCGTCTTGCTGAGCCATGTTGCGCTGGAAGTTGACCATTTCATTGAGGACGCTGTTGTAATTGCGTTCGAGGCTGTGAATGTGGGCCGTCATGTCGTCATGGGCGCGTGTAAGCCTATCGATCTGGGACTGGAGGGATTGTATGACGTTGGAGTCGGGTGGAGACGGCGGCGAGGGGGGGGAACCGGCGAGGGTGGCGGCACCTGCGCCGGTGTTTGTGGGGGCAGACGCCTTTGAGGTGGATTTGCGCTGGGAGGGAACCTTGCGCTTTATATTCTCTAAGGCGTCACGGCGGTCGGCGCAAAAGTCAGGATGGCGAAATGTCCAGCTGTGGTCGCCAAAGGTGTTTTCCTCGTTGTTCTTGACCTTGTGAAAGTCGTACTTGTTGAGCTGGCGGACGAAGCTGGCAAAGTTTGAGTGCTTAAACATGCGCGGGAGGATTGATTTTGTGAACTCGGTCATGTCCTGATGGGAGATGAAGTTTAACGCGGAGGAGAAGACGGGTACGCACTTTGATGATGAAGCATTCGCCCCCTGGACCCCAACACACGACATCGGAGAAGGTGTTGTCCTGGAGCATCCTGGTAGGGGATGAGAGACATCAGGCTGATAGGAAGATACATACTTGTACAATTTCTTGACAAAGTCGCTTGTCGGGGGCAAGCCATCGTCGGCGTCCTTTGGAAGTGGATTGTCCTGGTATGACGACCGTTCCCTAGGAGGAAGTGGCATGTCTCGTTCGATACCCTTCCCTTTCTGGCTCTGGCTATCATTTGACGCGGGCTGCGAGTCGACAACAGGCTTGATGTCTTCGCGGGCGCTGGAAGTGCGATGGGGGGGCCAGGGGAGGTTGCTGGCTGTGGAATAGGGCGACGACAGCGAAGGATGGAAGGACGCTGGTGGGAATCTGCTTGAGCCAGACGCGGCGAGGGGTGATAAGGGAGGTAAGGTATTCGAGCGAAAGGACGAGGAGGAGTGGGGAGGGGGCAGATGGAGCTGGGAGGGAGGAGGGAGCTGAGTTTGCGGGAAGAGAGGAAACTGGTGATTTTGGTGGCGATCCATGGTCTGGGTCTGTCTAGAACTGGCCTGCAGGGCCTCGATTGGCGATTCGGCGCCCTTGGGAAGCGTGACCACCGAGTGACGCGGCTAGCGGCTACTTGCTCGCTATGCGAGACGACGAGCAACGGACAGTCGACGTCGTGGGATGACGACGTGGGGGACAGCGAGCGGGAGTGGGGGTGGAGTGGAGGTCACGTGTTCGGTGGAGTGGAGCTCGTCGAAAAAGGAAATACCTCAGGGCCCGCGGTGAAGCTCACGGCGGCGAGCTTATAATTTCATACAAGAGCTCGTGTTTACATGTGAGTTACGACTGCTGCAATCTGACTTGAGACAGCTGTCAACCAGCTCCTCCTGGCGTGCCTGTAACCCATCACCCATCACTCACCACCGCTGCCGACAGATGGCCCGTATTCCAGCCGGAGTCCAGTCCATGCGATGCCGTCTTCATGCCCCATCTCCCCTTCGAAGCCGGTTGAACTTGGGAAGCATCTCGCGCAAGTATTCTGCATGTTTCCTTCGCAGGTCAATCTCTTGGATTTTTCCTCTCCCACTCCACAGTCGTCTCTCCGCAGCTGTGCCGAACACAACCTTGCCAGACGATGGGTCAGTTCCAGGACGGTCGCGGCGGCGCACTCACGGTGTAGTCCTCCAAGACCTCGTCTTCTGAAGGAACGACAAGGCACCCCGCTCCGACGACACAGTATGAAGTCAAGCGAACCGTGTGATGCAGACGTGCTCGTGTCGAGATCGTGTTCGAATTGCCCATCGTGGGTGACTCCACGCCTGCCAGGACATCTGTACCAAGTCCAGGTGCAGATGATTACACATGCTCACGGCACCCGATCTCAAAAAGATTGTCATCTCCTATCCGCATGACTTCCTTTCGTCTAGTCCTGTATAAATTTTCTGGTGCGGGAATAATCCAAGCTATCTTACCGGTTCACGATGATAGCACCCTCCTCAACGATGCATCCTTGCCCGATAACGATGGGACCGGCGATAGCAAATATCGTCGCCTTAGGATGGACAACCGTCCCTGTAGGCCATCAGAGACTTCACATGACACATATCATCAGTGCCGTGTTACCCGCTCCGATTGTAATGTCGCCCTTCAGCTCGACGTCCTGACAGACGACGGCCTTCGAATGAATAGTGAATTTATCCTTCCTGCGCTATTCCCATTGGCAAGCGACCACCATAGCTGAAATAACCCTTACATTGGCGGCATCGGTGCAGAAAGCTAAAAGGGGGACACATTCAAACTCAGCTGCCCAGTGATGAATCGAAGGGCACGCTTGCAATTGCCATCCAGGGCGATCTCAGCGATATTTCAATCCTCTGCAGCCAGCATGCCAGGCCGCAGCATACATGGGTGGTGGACTTGTCATTTACTTAGCCTAGTCACTACTGCCGAGTCAGCGACCCCGACTATGCGAATCGATGGTCCTGCTGCGTGAATACCGGGTGTTCACGCAACAGGACTATCGCATAGTCAGCCGGGCATCGCATCTGGCGGCGGCGGCCCCTGGTTTGATAACCAGCCATGAAGATGCAACAACGAGAAACATGATTTATCACCTTTGCGCCCGACAATCAACTCTACTTGCAGTGCACAAACTGGTCATTGTTCTACATGGGAATACAATCTAGGACCAGGACCAACCAGCGCAATAGCGGTCACGAAAGCTCAGAGGACACACCTACGCATGTAAGTACTACGCTCGCTCAGCTTAGGCGTCACCCTGATTGCGAGCCGACATATAGATCGTGGCTGGATATTTGCCCAGCACTTTTGCCACCGTCTTGGTGCGGCATACATTGGGATCAAGAACGTTCTTACAGCACAGAAACATCTCGGAGACATGAGATCAGGTTTGGGGACAAATTTGTCGGGGCTTCGCTCATCAGGTGTTTTGTAACGACTATCGCGCCTCCTGCGCCCTGCGTACTTCCTGGTAGTACTCGGCTGCTTGGGCATGCATGCGAACCACGCAGCGCCAGTTCCCAAGTGAAAAGAAACCAATACTCTTACGCATCAGAAGAGATGCGGTGCGAAAGGCAAATACGATCGCGGACATTTAGGGGCCGCATATACTAGATGGAAGTGAGATGGCCGAAATAATCCTTCACGCGCGAGATATCGGCCGTTTGCAGTACACCGCACTTTGAACCAAAATACCTCCTTAATAAATTTGAGTAAAACTCAAAATATCTTCTGAGTATGTGCCAAATATCTCCTATTGAGATATTTAGGTTATATGTGAGCCAATATTCCAAATATTATCCAAGTCTCTGCTGGGGATATATGTGGACTTGTTATTTTTGCTTGCATAGTAGTGTAAGTAATATATCATATACATAATTCTATAATATTGCGCGTCATCACCCTCGACGCGTTGTTGACGCGTCACGCGTCACTGTTGCACAAAAGGTCCGACGTGCCGTTTGACTTTGACCACCATCTCATCACCATCGGATTCGGTATCATCTACCTCCATTGATTTGTTTTTCTTGCCTTTGCCTCTCTTGTTCTTTGGGGCAGACTTTTCCTCCTCTTTTGCCTTCTTTGCGGAATGCGCATTGACCTGCTCGGTCAACTCACCGATTATCTCATCCATATGCTCCATACGTCCCTCAATCTTGACCAGGTACTGTTCCTGGCTCTCCACGGTAGCTGCAAGTTCTTCATGGGCAGTTTGAAGAGTTTTTATTTGTTGCTGTACGTCCTCCCAATGTTTATGGCTTTTTTGACGCGATTCTCAAGCGCCGGCAACGAAACCGACTCGAGGATGTGACCATTCGACTTCATTGCGGCAACCGTGGCCTGCGGTTCGGTCAGCGCATCGGTAAGACTTTTCATACCTGTTATTCCTTTGTTGCCTGCTAAAACACCTTGCTAGACCCTCACAAACCCAGCCACTGACCCGGAGGAAGCACCTAGGATCGGTGCTGGACGCATGAAAGTGGGTTTCGGTTTCGGTGAGATAGACCTATTCTGATCTTCAGCTGCTTCCTCTTCACCCTTATCTTTGTCCAGCTTTCTTTTTAATGACCTAGAGGCCGGATGCGCTTACATTGTTCGTTCTCGCCACTGTGGTGAGCTCTTTCACTACGCTTGTCACCACGGGAGGCCAATTCGTGTCAACCCAGCACCTTATAATTGACTTCGTCAGGATTTTACAAGCCTTCGTTTTCTTTCGCAATTCATTAGGTCCACTCGGTATGTCAGGCTTAGCGTAGATCGACCGTCCCTACATCTATGATCACATGCTGATGCTTGGTCTAAAAGGATACTATAACAAAGTCGCCCACCCGCTTCATATCGCGAAGACTGGAATTTATATTACACAAACATTGATAGGTGACACGCTTGTGGTGCGTTCGCTCCAGTAACCACCCTCCCCTGAGCAGGCAATCACCTTTCCTGCAGACCTGGAGATGCTGGGTCGTCCACTGGGGAAACTACCATGTTATCATATTTCCAGTATTGACTTCCGCCGGGTGTGCTGGTAAGTCCTGTGCTTGCTGACCCCATCTGATCTGCAGTCTGAACGTGTGTGTTCTAGCTACTGGTTATTTCACCACCTGGAACATGACCAATGCGACGCCTGGCTTGACCATATTCGAGGCCGGTGGACCGTAGATAACGGCCTACTTCGTCCTTACCATGGCCACAAATCTTTACTGCACAAGCAAGTCGCATATTCAATGACTGAGGAACGTCACGGTTTCTGACCATCTGCCTAGGCATGATTGTGCTCCAAATTTGGACCGCGAGTCGATCTGTACCCACCCACCATCAGAGTACTCTCAGACCAGTAATCTTCGCCGTGGTCGAAAGTGCCGGATTGTATTCTTCTGCACTTCTGGGGCTGCTCATTGCATATGTTACGAACTCCAACGGACAATACCCCGCAGGAAAATCGCGCCAGTACGGTGCGGCGTAGCAAACGGCTGTTTAGGCATCAGGAAGAAGGTAAATCACCCTTTCAACGATTAAGTCACACTAGGTAAGCTGTATTTACTTATATAGTTCTACCTTCTGCAGAAGGTAACCTTTTTGAGGCAACTCCACTCAACGTCCGCTGCGCACACGCACGCGCATGCCTTCATTTTTAGCTCTCATGTTTTGTTTTAGATCCATATGTATATTATTATTGCACACTGTGGCCAGTGTCAGTTTATGTTATTTTATGTCTCGTTAATTATCCCGAGCATGTGGAGGGGCGGCCCCGCTAATTATTTGCCAGAATTATATTAATATTAAATAAATTGGGGCGATCCTTGGTTAATATGTAGCAGGAACGCGGTAAGAACGTCGACATTTACCCAAGTATCGAGTCCGCGCTATTTGGTGAAAACGTTGAGGATATCCCGTAGATACGTAGAATATCATCTGAATTTCTACGTCAGGTATTTAAAGCAAAGTGCGGTGGTAGGTACTCGTGAGCATCGATGCATAGTACGAAAACACCAACTGCATCCATCCAAAAGGATGGGATCAAAGTGGAATGTCTGGTTGTGAGAAAATAATAATTGACATCACAGGCTGAGGTACGTGGGTAACAAGCGCTCCCCTTTCATTGTACTACAGCCAAAGTCGAGCATTGAACCTGGGGGCAACAAGAACATTTCCGAGTGAGACATCCCCATGAGATAATGAGAACGAGTGGATATGACATCAGGCATCAATCATCTGATTTATCCAGTGAGTCTTTGTCCCCGTGAGCTATGGCATCGGGTGGAAGGCAAGCTGCACCCCTTCCACTTGCCCCAGTATTCCTATGTCATATATCATCCCGAGGAAATGCCAAGGGTCCGCAGAGGCGAAGCTCGTTTGAGAAGGAGATCTCAGTTATTTTGCCACTTGTCGAAGAAAAGCCGTGCGTAGTGCTGCTAGAGTTGGGTACTAACTACCACTGGACATTGGCGACCGACGTCGCCGACGTGCACCTGAATGTTCTGGTATGCACTTGTAAGATCCCAGGAAAGCTGCGTACTTGATAACCCGGTAGCTCAGTTTGGTTAGAGCGTTGTACTTATAGGTTAAATCTTTGCTAGATATGCATTGGTCGCGAGTTCGATCCTCGCTCGGGTTAGAGTTTTATTCAGCACTGGTCGAGTCCTCAAACTTTTTTGCAGTTACGTAACCATATGTTTCGGTCCTCTCTCTCTCTTTTTGTTCGACGTCCACATCCGTGCCCATCTAGAGCCTCTAGATCACTCAGTATGGAGGCCACCGTCCCTAAGGGTTCGTCCTGGACAACTGTTCCTGCAACGATGGCGACGCCTGCGTATTCAGTGTATGCCCAGCCCATCGAGAAACCAGCCCAGGACACGCGTGCCTATCGTCTTCTCCGTCTTGAGAATGGCCTTCAGGCAATGTTGATACATGACAAGGACGCTGACACCAGTGCTGCCGCGATGGACATCGCCGTAGGCCATCTCAATGATCCTGTAAGTCATTGGCGTCACTCGTCGCGCCCATGCTCACAGCGCTCTCTAGGACGATATGCCTGGTCTCGTGCGTTTTTACGTGTCTTTTCAACACGGTGATCGACTAACATCATTCCTAGGCCCATTTCTGCGAGCATATGCTCTTCCTGGTATGTCCATCTCTCGCCACCAATAGCATTTATCCATCTCACGCTCCACAGGGCACCAAACAATTCCCGAAAGAAAACGGGTACAATGAGGTATCAGTCATCTTTCTATTCCCTCCATCCGATCTACTCATTCCTGAAATCTAGTACGTTTCTGCCCATGGCGGTTATACTAACGCGTACACGGGGGCCTCCAACACCAACTACTATTTCTCCGTCTCATCCACCTCCACCCCTTCCTCCTCAGGCACAGCCACTCCCACCCAAAATGCCAGCCCCACTCCTGTCCCACGCAAGTCCCCTCTTCCACGTGGCCTCGAAATGTTCGCGTCCTTCTTTCACTCGCCTCTCTTCTCCGACGCGGGCACCGCCCGTGAACTGAATGCTGTCGACTCGGAGCACAAAAAGAACTCCCAAAGCGACAGATGGCGCATTTTCCAGCTTGAGAAGGGCCTCAGCGGCGATATCCGCGGCCCAGGTGAGTTCAGCTCTGTGCGTAGCGTTGTGCAGCTGCTGATGTACACGAAGATGGCGTCGTGCGCAAGCATCCCTGGGCCAAGTTTGGGACGGGTAATCGTGGGACCCTGAGTGCATACGGCCGGCGTGTCGCCCAGGCACAGGCGCAGTCGGAGGACCACGTCACCAAGACAAATGGCATGATTAAGAATGGCGTGCCCCACCTGAAACACAGCGTGGGCGCCGTGGACCCCGCTAACGCCCTGCCTGCATTGCCCTCTGAGTCAGATGCGGATGGCGGCCCTGTCGGGCGTGAGACGCGTCGGCGGCTCATGGAGTGGTGGCAGACGGAGTATTGTGCCGGCCGGATGAGGCTTGCCATTGTGGGCCGAGGTAAGGGTGAAACTCTCTCGCTGAGGTAACGATCCTGACTTGTATTAGAATCACTCGATGAATTAACACAGCTAACGACGACCCTTTTCTCTCCAATTATCAATCGCTCCAAGGACCCTGCACCCCTCATCACAGAGTCACCGCTGGGTCCAAATGAATGTGGAGTATGTGCTTCAAGTCTACCATGTTAATCTGGCTAATTTTCACCATTTAGTCCATCGTTGAATGCAAAACCGTCATGGACTTCCGTTCCGTTGCAGTGTCGTTTCATATCCCCTGGCAGACCCCGCTCTACCGCTTCAAACCCGCAAGCTTCCTGAGTCATCTCGTTGGGCACGAAGGTCCCGGTTCAATCCACTCTTACCTCAAGGGTAAGGGGTGGAGCACCGGCGTCAGCTCAGGCAGTCCATCGCAAGGTCGTGGATTCGCTCAATTTAGCATTTTTGTCTCGCTCACTAAAGAAGGCTTTGGTGCGTAGTCCCTCATCTATACCCTCCCACTCTCATTTGTGCCTAGAAAATTATGACGCTGTCCTCTTGACTCTGTTCAAGTACCTCTCGCTTCTCCGCACGTCTCCCCTGAAGAAGTATCACCATGACGAGATCCGCGCCCTGGGTGAGATACATTTCAGGTTCACTGAAAAGGAGCGCGCGGAAAGCTACGTCTCGGATATCGCGGCTTCGATGAACAAGCCGTACACGCGGGAGCACATCCTCAGTGGGGCCGCGCGCGTGTGGGACTGGGATGAAGCCATGGTTAGGGAGCTGCTACATTCTTTAACGCCCGACAAGGCCCGTGTTTCGGTCTTGGCGAAGGAGTTTAAAGATGATACTGGGTGGAAGAACGAGACCTGGTACGGGACTGAGTATAGGGTGCGTAAGATGGATGAAAAGCTTTTGACGGAGGTACGTGATGGTCTTGATGGGGGATCGATTTCATCGAGCGGTATGTGCCGGCCCAGGCGCCAAATGATATCCCGGAGCTTTTCCTCCCTGGCCCCAATGCATTTATACCCGCCAATCTAGACGTAGAAAAGATTCCGGTCACTGAGGCAAGTACGGCCTTAGTTCCGATGTACAGCCACTGAGTAGCCCCCTTCTAGCCTGCCAAAAAGCCTGTACAGATACGCGACACGCCATTGGCCGCCCTCTGGTATAAGAAGGACGACCAGTTTTGGGTTCCCAAAGGCTGTTTCCAAGCATATGTAATCACGTGTGTTGTGTTGCTTTCGTCATTGCTTCTCGTTATCAATTGATGGTGTTTAGCCCGCTTGCACACTTGACGCCGAGGCATGCGCTGAAGTCACGGTATGCTCTGATGCTCCTGATTCTCATGCAGTTAATTTCCGATATGCAGAATGTATACCGAGCTCGTTAATGACGCACTAACCGAGTATTCCTATGATGCTTCGCTAGCTGGGTTGGATTACAGCTTCGGAAGCTACGATCGTGGCGTCTACCTCGCAGCTTCCGGGTACAATGAAAAGGTCCGTCTTCTAACCCAGTCTTAGTGTCGTGAGACCTACCCAGGTTCCAGATTCCAATCTTATTCAAAACCGTCTTGGAGACGATGAAAAATATAAGGATCAACCCAGCGCGATTCGAAGTTATCAAAGAAGACGTACGTTATATCTTCCTATGAGGTGGCTTGTTCTTATCCTACATTATTGGTCTAGCTTAAACAGGAGTATGAGAACTTCTATTTAAGCGAGCCATACCGGATTGCGGACTATTGGACAGGTTATTTATTGGCCCCGAACGCGTGGACACCAGAAGAGAAGCTGGCAGAGCTCGAGAGTATATTGCATATCTCCGATCATTGTGTTCAATCGTTGACTTGCTTAAATAGCTGTTACCGTCGATGAAGTTCAAGCGCACATTGGGCAGCTCTTGTCACGCGTTTACATTGAGTCACTGTCCACCGGAAACATTCGTGAAGAGGTACGTTGGAGTACTGGTCAGCTAGAATGATGATTGACTAGTTTCTGCAGGAGGCGACTAGTTTGCTCACTCTCACCCAAGATGTCTTATCCGCTCGCTCAATTACAGCATCCGAGAAAGAGACTGAGCGATCCCTAATTCTTCCCCAAAGTAAGACAATGGACTAGCGTTGTAGTCGTTTCGCTAACAATTGACAGGCTCCAACTACGTTTACAAGATCAACGTGCCTAATCCCAAAGAGGTCAATTCCAGTTTGACGTATTACTGCCATGTTGGGTATGTTACGCAGCGTGAGCTGCGTGCGGTCAATGGCCTTCTCCTACATCTGATGCGGGAGCCAACGTTTAACGAGCTGCGAACGAAGCAACAGCTCGGCTATGTTGTGTTTGTCACCAAGTGGCACTCGCGCGGATCCATGGGCCTACGCTTCCTTTTGCAGAGCGAGAGGGAACCCGTGTATCTCGAATCGCGCGTGGAAGCGTTCTTGGAAGCGTACAAGGCCCAGCTAGCCGAAATGACACCGGAGGAATTTGAGAAGCAGAAGGAGGGACTTATCTCTCAAAAATTAGAGAAACTGGAAAACCTTCACGGCGAGGTCAGTCGTTTTTGGTCTCACATAACATCTGGGTATTGCAATTTCCTCCAACGTGAGTAAAACTATTCCCCATAGGTGATGGTTGGCAAGCTGACAGGCTCCAGATGAGGACGATGTGGAGATCTTGCGGAAGACGAGCCTTGAGGACGTAGTCAAGTTTTTCAACACTTATCTTCATCCCGACTCCCCAACTCGACGTAAATTATCGGTTCATATGCGTTCCCAGAGTGTTCCGAGTGCACCCAGCGTGAAGTTCAGTGTCGCAGCATCAGAAGCCTTCCTGTCTCTGCTCAAAAGCCATGGTGTCCCCGTTGAAGATGCGCAATACAGAGAGCTCTCGCAAGCGGAGCCGCCGATAGAGGCCGTCCAAGCGTTCTGGACCACCTCCTTAGCTCAGGCGGCAGGTCTCGAAAATGCAGACAAGGAGAAGCTACTCAGCGCCATTGAGGCGTTGTCGCATGCGCATCCTGCAAAAGGAGGGGAGCCTATTGATGCCGGCAAAGCGGAGCTACGGAAGGATGCTGTCGTTATCGAGGACATTGCAAGCTTCAAGGCGAGCCTCTCTCTAGGCCCTGCAGCAGTGCCAGTACATCGGACGTTCCATGCTCGCCTTTGAAGCTGCCTTCTCATTTCTGGATGTGGGTGTTCCGTTAATTAGAGGTATCCTTAGACTCCAAGTATAGTACGGCGTGCTCCTAATGCCATGTTGATCGATCTCCCTACTGCTGTTGACACGGATCCCAAGGAGATCAAGTACTCCAGTGCCTCGTAAAAGATTTTGCCTCGAGGTTTACCAAACGTGTTGTAGATACGTTATTCGGTGTAGTCTTAATTTGGAAAAACTACTCAAGTACGACTGCGCGGATCACTCACAAGGTCCATGGCTCAGGGATATAGCTGAAGCAGAGGTATTCTACACATACATGGAGAAAGGTATCTTTTATACCAACGCTGGTCCGAATCTAAGGACCACGATGAATGGGAATGATGTTAGGTTGCGGAAGAGATGCATAGTTGAGTGTGGAACCGATGAAGATGAAGCAGGGGTATAAGAAACCATACAACTTTCCTTTTTCAGAAGGCGATACAGAACATGGGAAGTGGGACGAGGGAGTCCTGTTTCCGAGGAGAAACTGGCGTTGGCGAGCAATCCTAATCCTCCTCTGCGCCTTCGAAGTCAGCCTTCGTGAATGTGGTGTCTCTGAGTCTGGCCTTGACCTCCCTGGCTATCCTTGCGATCTCTTTCTCCCAGACATGTTTCACCTCCTCTTCGCTCACATCAAGGGTAGCACCTTCTGTGCTCCCACTGACGCAGGTCCCTATTAACCCCCTCACCAGTTCTTCGGCTCTGACACCATTAGCAATGGACACGACCTGTACACTCTTGTTTTTCCCGCCGCCCTTCGTCTTGGATCCGAAACCACGTCCCTGCGCGAGCTCCACAAGACCACTGCCCTCCAAAAGGCCAACTAAATCGGTAAAATCCGTCCTCCCGACTCCGCAGAACGCCGCGCCAGCGCCTCGGGTCAGAACTGCGGCATAGAAGCCATGCAGGGTCGTAATCTCGACGATCGCTGGTGGCGCGCCGTCGCCACATGACGCAGGTGAGCTAGAGGTGGCATTTTCCTTGAGTCTGCTCGAGGAAGCGCTGGATCCGGAGAGAGGAAGCCCGGATGTAATGCGCCGAGTAGCCAATAGGAGTGCTGCCAACGCGAACCTTGCATGGAGGCCTAGATTTCGAACTCTGGTTACAGTTTCTGCGCCTGCCTTTGCTTGGGAGCCGCCCATGCTTGCATGAGACGCTTTCAGTGCCGCCAGAATGTGTGCAGGAATGACTGTAGTGGCGGGGGAAGACGGTGATCCTGCTACGGCAAGATCAAGGGCGCGACGAGCGACAGAAAACACGGTTCGAATGTCACCGGTCTGGCTGGCGATCTTCATGGTGAGCAATGCCAGAGTGGCTGGCGAAAATAACTTGCTGGAGGTGTCTGGCAAATTGGCAAGCCGAGCACTAAGGATGGACTTCATCTGAGCAGCTGTGTAAGGCTCAAAGTGGATTGTTCGAGTAGTGGCTGATGGTTCGGCATGTGTGAGGGTATGTGTGTTAGAGATACCAATGAGTCGAAGACAAGCTCGCATCTGTGGAGCAGCCGCGATGGCGAACATTTGCGAGGTCGATGCGGCAAGGTGATCTATCTCATCAAGAACAAGAATACTAGAAAACAATCGGTTAAAAACCTAGGCCATACGAGTAGTATTAATCTCGAACCATTTTTTGCCGTGAAAAAGTTTGCTAAAGCGTTGACCCCAGTCAACCTTGGCTGCACTACCGCGCTTAGTTTCCTTGGGGAATCCAAGTTCCTCGACACAGCGCTCCCAGATACCGGTGAAGCCATCCTTGATTCCGAGAGCCATGCAATTTATATGGATAACGCGCACGATCGCGTCGGTTGTATCCATGTCTTTTACAAATGAAGGTGAAGAGAGGATCTCGTTGATAAGGGCGGTCTTTCCAGTGCCTGGGGCGCCAGAAACGTTTAAGCTGGTGAAATTGTCCGAGGTGAGTCGGTCAGAAATGAAGGGTGAGAGGAAATTGAGAATAAGAGTCCTTTCTTGTTCGCGACCAATTAAAGGCGCGTTTTCATTCGCTTGAGGACGAAGAAGGGCGCGGGCTTGCGTGTATAGACAAGTAGGCTTGTTCTCCTGAATAGGCGGGGGCGGTGGCATTAATTCCGGGGTGGGTGGGGGCGTAGCGAGAGCAGGACGCGAGATGGCCCGTGTTGGTGTATCAATTGAGGACTGAACTTGACCTTCCCGCCTCGAGACGGGGGTATCAGACAGACTAGACGAAGCGTCGTTGCGGGGTCTTGCAGAAGTGCCACGACTACGAGAAACTGGGGAGACACGGAGATGAGCTTTGACCCAGATGTGTAAGCTTCAACTCACCCGGTGTGTGGCGTGGAACTTGAGCCGACGCGCGTCGGGAAGCACGTAGGGCTCTAGGGCTTGTGGGGCTTGCGGAGGTAGTCGCGTCCGATGTCGAATTCAAAGAGGAAAAGTGAGCAGATGCGCTTGTTAGAGGGTCGAAAATGGGATCAGGAGGAATGTTTTCCTTGTTGCTGCCATCCTCATACTCAAGTTCGGTGGGACTTGTCTTGACGCGTTTCGGATTTGGAGTGGGGTCTGGCGAGGGGGGTTCACGGGTGATACGACGCGTCTTGTAGGCTGGAGTCGGCGAGCGCGAAGGCGAAAGGGAGCACAAGCGAGAGCTGGACCTTGGTCGCTTTCCGAGGACTTGACGTGGCATGGTGGTTGGTGTTGAGGGAGCTGGGTAATGGTTAGTAGACAAGTTACTCGTAAGGTTTGGGACGCGACCGGTCACGTGAGCGCGGGTCCCGAAAGTTGCGCACCACAACGTGAGTGTATAGAGCAAGCAATAGAGAGCCGTGGACAAGGTCTACCTCGCTCTTCGTTTAATGTATGTGCAGAACAACCTCCACTTGCACCAAGGGATCATACACTTGGTGACCTGATGCTACGCACTCGACGTGTTCTGAGAGCTACAGAATATTGGGCCGCTCCCTTCGAACAGCTTCTGCCTCCCCTCAATAAACTGCCGTCATCGCTGCGACTCGACAGCTCGTGAAGGTCTCCACCCCACAGGCCACAGTACCCGTCCAAGAAACTGGGACCCGCCACTGCCATCATCAAGTCCTTCTCTCCTTGATGCCGGCGCATTCTCCATTATCCATATTTCTCCGAGTCAAGGTCCTAATCATTCGGACTGATGAAGCTGAGCGCTCATGTGCCACTCTGCCACCGTAGATCATCCAAGGGTGTTATTTCAAACTGTCCAACCTCGAGTCTTCGGTAGCAATGGCTATGGTTACACTCTTCCCGAGAAGATGTACCATCAGCGGAAGAAACTCATAGGCCCCGGGCACAATTGGTGGGGAACCTCGATGCTAGGCTAACGCACCCGAGGTCTCGGCAGATGACAACGTGATGATCATCCTGTGGAGAGGGGGCACCTGACTTGGCAGCGTCAACTGTCGTGAAATATCAGAGTTTAACATGGCACCTCGCTTCGTCGTTGGCACAGCGGCGTGATTTATTATACTTAAGACTAAAGTTTATACTTTATTTCATTTGCTAATGGCCGTACAGGACCCAATGTGAGGAATTCTTGCCAGTACGGAATAGAAAGGTGGATCCTCAGATTTCCTGAGACTATCATAATGAGAAGATTACATCGAAAAAAGACAGTTAGCCGCAGGTGGAAAGCAATTGAAGTGCCTGGGAGGGCAAGTCTCCAGCGTCCAGCTCTCGCCAAGTAGAGTTTCCTTTTCCAACATGAGGTCATGCTCTTCAAGTGTAACTGTCCCGGAACGGATACGAGTGTCGGAGTTCCGCCGGCAGTTTGGCCTGCAGAGCTGCGGTCGTTCTTTGCTCCCAACATGCCGTCTCCCTCAGCGTTCGACCCGTGGCTGGCCTCTCGTCGCTTTGGAATAGTTATCGACGCCGGCTCATCTGGCTCAAGGCTACAGATATATAGTTGGAAGGACGCTACCGCCGTTAGATACGCGGAAGGACAGAAGGTATTCAACAGCCTTCCAAAAGTTGAAAAAGGTGCCAAGGATGGAGAAGATTGGGTTAGCAAGGTCGAGCCGGGTGAGCGCGGCAACTAGTTAACGGCCCTCGTCAGTTGGGTTGACAATATTCAGGTATCTCGACCTTCGGCGACAACCCAGAAAATATTGCTTCATATCTTACCCCCTTACTAGCTCACGCTCAGAAGCATATACCGCCTTCTTTGCAGCCAGAGACACCACTCTTCCTCCTGGCCACCGCAGGCATGCGCCTCCTTTCCCCCGACAAACAGTCGGCTATCCTCACCGCGACATGCGACTTTTTTCGCTTTCATTCACATTTCAAATTGGACGGTCCATCATCTAAAGGTGCATGTGGTTCAAGCGTCCGTACAATTAGTGGTGAAGACGAGGGCCTTTTTGGCTGGATAGCGGTCAACTATCTTATGGACGGGTTCGGACGCGCCAAAGATGTCATCAGGGACCAGGCAACATATGGCTTCTTGGACATGGGTGGTGCCTCTACCCAGATTGCTTTCGAGCCGGGCATCGCCGAACGCGAGCACCATGCAGATAAGCTTGTCAAGGTCAAACTTCGGCTTATGGGAGGAGATGAGATACATCATCAAGTCTTCGTGACCACATGGCTCGGATATGGTACAAACCAAGCCCGAGAAAGATACGTCGGAAAGGCTATTTCCGACTTTGAGACCTTCCGCGTCTCACATTCTGAAGAAGAGGAGCTAGTGCCAGACCCCTGCCTTCCTGTAGGTCTCAGACTCACTGAAACGCCGGTTCATACTGGGCCGTCCACAGCGCATACTCGCAAGGCACATACTCTCCTCGGTACGGGTTCTTTTGAGCAATGCCTGAAACACACCGCTTCTCTCCTAAACAAGAGCGCCCCCTGCCCCGACACCCCCTGCCTCTTCAACGGTGTACACGTCCCCCCTATTGACTTCTCCCTATCTCATTTCATCGGTGTCTCTGAATACTGGTATAGCTCCGAACATGTGTTCGGGCTTGGCGGTGCGTACGATGTCGTACAGTACGAGCGCGCGGCTTCCGAATTTTGTTCACGGTCCTGGGATGAACTAGTCCGTGAACACGACACGTCTCGTGCTGCAGGTCATATCGGAGGTGATGGCGAGGTGGAAAATGGTGGTAGAGTTGTCGGAACTGGCAAGTGGGGTAGGGAGATTGAATTATCCCGCTTAGAAATGCAATGTTTCAAGGCAGCATGGATTGTCAACGTCTTGCATGAGGGTATCGGTTTACCCAGAATCGTTGACCCCGGAGGCAATCGGACCACAAAAGCAGGAGGGGATGAGGCCGACGAGAGAGCCGAACAAAAGGGTTTGGGAAAACCCACATTTCAAAGCCTTGATACGGTTGGCGACACGGCTATTAGTTGGACGCTGGGAAAAATGGTACTGGAAGCAAGTAAAGAAGTACCTCCAGCATCGGCCGCCACGCCGCCCTTGCTTGACCCACTGGATCCATCAGCATCAGAAGACGACAAGTTTGACACGCTGGAACCTACTCGGCCGCCTTTCATTGACTTTGACAAGTTCGAGGATCACATATCGCACCGCTTACCATCATCCCTAACCCGACAATCTCTTGGCATCTCCCCGTTAGCCCTCCTATTCTATTTCACTATTATTACAGTCATCCTGTGTTTAACTTATCGTCTACGCCACCGCGTCCGCACAACCATTCGACGCATGAGTCGTGGTTCTTTCAAACGGGAGAAGCCGGAGCTCATCTTCGACGCCTATGGTGTGGAGGAAGGCAAGGTGGGCAACGCATTAAGTCGTCCCACCACGCCTTTTTCCTCCGGCCCGCCATCACCCACAGGAACTGGACCATCTACACAGGGCGTCCTATCCAGCGTTTCCTTTTCTCTTCGACGTCTCCTGACTTCCATCCGATCCCAGGGGCGTCCCAGCGGCCTGTCAATACCAAAGCTGTCATCTTTCCGCCACATACATTCCTCATCGGGGCGTATTTCTCCCCGAGCTACTCCACCCATGTTTCCCGCCTTCCCGCCGAACGGCAACGCTTCCTTTTACCAAGCACCATCTTCCCGCTCTGGCTCTTCTACCCCTACGGGCACCTTCGACGACGCATACCCTCCAAACCCGAATGGACTGTCCTCGGGCCTTGCTGCCGGCGCTGGCGTGAATGCTGGCCATCCGCTCAGTGCCTTTGCGCAGTCCTGCTCGCGGAATTCATCGCAAATGAACTTGACGACTCTTGTGCCTCGGACAATATCATATTCACGCTCAGCAGGTACATAGCAGACAGCTTCCTGTATGTCGCACCATTGCTTCTCAGCGTGTGCACTGTCTTGGATGGATTATGATTGTATATATCTATGGAACGGACATTGACGGGACGCCGAAGGGCTTAATGAACTTTTAGAATATTTTTTACAGTAATTTTCCTAGATTATCCAATACTACTACTGTATCGCCGAATAGGAAGTGGTTCAGGATGTGAATCGCTCCGACACTGGCACCCCTGCTTACAGGGGTGGTTCGATAGCTCTTAATTCTTGATAAATATAAGCCAAAGTTGACCAATTTTTTGTGGGAATAAAAATGATGTGTAGTAAGATATATTCAACATGTTAACAGCTCAGCAAACCACTTCCTGACCTCAGGCATTTGGATGCCCCACTAGGGCTCTGTCGGCCTACTTTTCCTGTTAGGAAATTTGATAAATGGTTGAAGGACATATACTTATAGTAGATACATGTTCTATAAAATTCCCTTTGTCATTTTATCAATACTACATACAGTTTGAGGAAATTGATCCACTTCCTGTTCAGTGATAGTACATATACAACTCTGCCCAAGAAGATACAAGCACAACGTACTATCGCGAGACTTTTCGAGATTTTGGTCTTGTTGATGTTCCTCCAATAAAATCCATTGGCGCATCACCTTTTTTCTTCTTTGTCCTCCGTTTGTAATTGTTTTCGGCAAGCTGACGCATTTGAACAATCTGCGTGATCCAGTGCACGCCTTCGCCCAGGAGTTCTTGCCCTTCCTCATACAGAGCACTCTCTTCCTCCGGTGTCAGTAGACGTGGGGAACTACGGCGTCCAGCACGCAGTAAATGGAGCTGTAACACGGCTTCAGGGAACAAGACATCTGCACAGTACTGCGCCAGCGTTAGCGGGTAATGCACATTCTCAACCGTAAAACGCACCAGTCCGCGCTCTGAGCGTGAAAGATTTTCATACGCATCGCATCCTTTAGGGCGCATCCTTGAGGCTGATAAAACCGGTATTTCCTTCGCAGACCTCCCTAAAGGCGACGAGCCAGTGACCTCAGAGGCCTTGAGACCACTAGAAAGGGTCTTTGGAGGAGGCGAAATTTGCGTGTGCTCCTCGTCGCTGTCTAATTCCATGTCCGAGGACTGATCAAGCACAATGGATGACGACAGTACCACGTTCTACGCGATGACATCAGTTCCCGAAGTAACAACCGCGCTGTGAGCGGCACTGACCGCATTAGTGTCACTCTCAGCCATCAGTGTTTGAGAGGAGGGGTGCCCATCGTGGTCGGGCTTGCATATGTTGGTTAACAAAAGTGACCACTTGAAATTGCTTGAACATCACTCACCCGATCGACATCAGCATGGCTGGATAAGATCGGGCGAGAGAACACGGGCATATCTTGCACGATGTCAGAGGACTTGAACTCCGTGGGGACCACTGCGGCATTGATGTCGAGGGACGGGACCTAGTTTTCGCATGGCCCTTGAGTAAGGTTCGCCAGAATGAGAAGGATGAAAATGACTAACAGGCATGCTTTCAGCGAGTGACTCTGCTTTCGTCGCGTCAGACCCATCCGAGGGTGCAATGTCCCGTTCGCCCCCACAAACTTCATCTCCATCCTTGACCCTCTCCGCCCATCTCTCGTCCCTTAGCATTGTCCTCCGGACAAGCATCAACGCTTTCTTCACTTCGTTCTCCGAAAACCGACCCCGCATTGATGCAGCCTGGGCGAGCTGCTGTCGTGCTTTTCCTCCTTTGATGAAAATATCATGGCGCTCATACGAAGGCTCATACTCTCGTCGGATGACATGACATAAAAACGGATATACGTAACGCATCTGTTTCTCCAAAGGAAGGGCGCAGAAATCCACAGGATCTGTAATATCTTCGAGATCGGCATTGGAGGGTGACGGCGAAGGTGCCCGCGTGATGTAGCGATCACGTATTTCATCTTCAGAATCGGGGGCTTCTGTGTCAGATGGAAATTCGGTGCGCCATTGGCCCAACTACATCAAGTCTATTCAGGAATTGGTACAGGGACAGGTCGAGGACACTAACCTGACAGGTTGCAAAGCCATCTTCATCGGAGGTGAAAAGGCGTTTCCTTTCCATCTTTTTCCTCTTTCCATCTATATAACAGACCTCGTAAAGCCACTTTCCGGATCTCTTATCTTGATGTACCGCAACCACACGAGCTGGCCAGTGATCCGGTCGGCCTTTGTGGTCACTGGCCAGCACCAACTCGCCGTCCACCTCACCAACTTTGATTTCCTCGTCCAGGGGAGCGGCGGAACGCTTCTTTAATCGAGTGGGAGTTGGTGTTTGTGGTAAATCTATATTATCATCACCTTCCCTTCTTTTCTTTCCTTTTCCCGCGGCACCCAGAAGTGTTATTAGTGACGGTCCTTCGGGAAGTTCATCGTCTACGTCTGCCTCCAGTGCTTGATCCCGAGCATTGGTCCAGCGCCGAACAAGCTTTGAGGATACTCCCCTCGTCATGTTGGCTTCGTCGGGTGATTCGATGTGACTGTGAGGGAGAGAAAATGTAGAAGAGGAGAACCGCACGCATCCCTCATCACGAAATGAAAGCACCGTAGACGAAGAAGGGGACGAGATATTGACGACACGCTCGTTCCCATGCCCGTCATCCCCAAATAATCTTGTCGAAACTTCCAAGGGGTCATCCGTAGTAACCTTTACACGTAGCCTGGTTAATTGATAAACTGAGGCATAGGCAATATGAGACCGACTTGGGCAGGCCACCAATATGATACCTGTTCAACCGGCGCGGTAGGATCTATCAAGGCGCCTCGAGAGTTAAGCCTCACCCATACTACATCATTTTCGATGTAAATGTTTGCGTATTTGCTCGGAGAGCGACAAGATGGGGAGGACGTGAGCAGATCAGCCATGACGCCAGGGTCCCGGGTCGTCCGAGGCTGGGGAGAATAACTAGCAAGTTTAGCACGCTTCGAGGGTGCATTGGACGTTGAATGTGGGGAACGCTTTTGCGGCGTCACTACAGATCCAGAATGGAGGGGACTGGGGCTTCTGGGTGATTGGAGAACGGATTTCATCGACTTCTGGCTTGAATGACGTCGGACACCACGAACTGCAGTGCCTCTACCTCGCCTTCTCCCACGCAGACCCCTAGACACTTTCACACTTTTATCCTGAGACGAATCCGAGTCCACGTTGCCTGCATCGTCGTCATCTTCTGTGAGACCCGAACCAAGAGTGTGTTCGGGCGGTTTCTGCTCAGCAGATTTGCGAGGTCGCTTTGTCTGCTCCTTCATAGTCGCGGCTGCCCTCTGCGCGGCACCCCGCGCGGGGACAATCTTCTGGGAAAGAGGCGTCTCCTCATTTGTAGTCGCCATTGACGCGTCCCCTTGATGGTATCGACGAGGTATGGGGAGCTAAAACTGGTCTGGTATAGATGGTAAGTACCCGCGACGAGACGTACCTGCGTGAGGAGCTGTATCTGCTCGCGACACGCCGTCGAGGTAGAAAGAGTGAGAAATGCGGAGGCAAATGGCTTGTGGGTGCAAATGGACGTGTACACTCCTTGTGATCCAGCTAAACACTTACATAACGAACCTCTGGAAAAGCCAACATTTATTCGTGGATTTGTTGAACCCGCTCTCACAAGAGTCACATTATACTGTAACACGATGTAAAAGAATCTTCGACTGACTGTTATCTATCTGGGCTTTCTAGTTTCGACGTCACCATACAGGTTCAGGGTGCACGCCCTTTCTGTACTGATTCAGTTTTTCAACTGCGCCGTTGCCCCGTGCGTGGCCCCACACTCCTTCCGGTGTTCTATGTCTATTCCGTCGTGTCTCACTATCTCCCCCGTATAATTCTGAGGCTCTCCGTGGATCTGGTTCCTTGATCGCCGCTCCCATGCCATTTTGCTAGTGACTGGCCCTTTGGAACGTCCACTTTCGCTGCTTTTCGTGCGTTTGGTTATTGAGTTCTGGCCTGGTCTGCCTTCCCCGTCACCAGTCTGCTTCGAGACCAGTGAGGGCAGGTTGAGGGGGTGTCATTTCTACATCCCATATCCTTCGTCATCCTTGTCTTCTGTTGAACATTGTCTGGTCGGCTAGCGTTTCACGGCTCTTGCTCTTGTTTGGATATCTCGCCTGGTCTGTTTGGGGCATCTCAGGTCCGTCGGATCCCACATTCAAGCTCTGTGGACACTGGCGTTGGCGAGGCGGTAATTCGTCCTGGGAGCCTGAGACTGACGTTGGTCGTTGGCTTCGCCGTCTACTCTGTCCTCGTCCTCTGCCTCTTCCTCGTTTTCCTCCTTTCCGAAATTGATATATTCCTTTTCTTCGCCTTCTTCCGCTCAGTTACCCCACTTCTTCACCTCCGCCTTGCGCATGTGGCATACGTGGACAGTGGTTATCTATCTATTTCGTCATGCATCTTGAGCGTCGTGGGGGGTAACCTCTGGATCCAACGTACGCTGTTGCTTTGACCACTACTGCCGCATGATGTCACAACCTCGCCTGCCCCCACATCATCTGAGGTCATATTGACACACTGACTCTGCCGCATGCTTACCTTGACTCAAACAAACTAGTCACGAGTCTAGGGACTTGACGTGCTTCTTTGGGTTAAGCCCGCGAGGTAGGTACCTTGTGCATATGTATACTTCCCGCTGTTCCGTGCACTCATCATTCAGTACCCTATAAGTCATTTTGCGTTTTTCGGCTCAAGGGCAGTATCATGTGGCAGTGTCTGTGAGCATGTTGACGACCGGCGGCGGGAAAAACCTGCAGCGACGTGCTGTACACGGTAAGACCATGTTGGACAATCGAAACTATTGTGTGGCGATAATTCATAATCAGGCATCGTCAACATGAAACTGGGCTGCTCCCCACATACAAGCGGAGGTAACTCTAGGTGCTGCCGACCACGACTAGCAGTGCTATTACAGTAATTGCAGGAGCTCACGATTAGCCGAGTTATGCCTACGTGACAGTTGCTGCGTGTGCACCGAAACTCGTGATACTCTGATCAGTGATGCCCTCGTGGTCACTACTGGTGTGATCGTGAAAACAAGTGATGTAGGCCGAGTGTAGTTGTCTCCCGGTGGGTGATGAACCAGCGGATGTCCTTAAGAACATCCCCAGCTGCCGAACTGTAGTCTAGCAGTGTGGATGAATTTGTACATCAGTGATCACCGGTGATGGCCGGCCTGGGTCTCTATTACTGTAAGGATAATGAGTCTTGGGGGAGGGTGAACTGAATAATGTTATACGCTGCACTCTCTTCAGACCATACTTCCATTGGCCAACTTTACATTAATTTGATGGGGGTGTCATTGAGTCGTGATCGCGTGATCCACCAGCCATGCCGCTACTACACAACGTCCAGTGCTCGCACCTCCAGTTTTCCAGTTCATGGTCGTTCGACTCATACTGGACTCCAAAGCCCAGCCCAGCAGGTAGTTGACGCCAAACAAAGGAATCATGTTTGGTACTACTTTTTTTTTTACCGCAATTCCAAGCCTTATGTAAAGATTCCACGCCAATAAACGAGTTCTTCCTCTCCGAGCTCATGATGCACATGGATGGGTTGGGATACAAGTGCGGAGTACAGATTATATAGTATGTGTTTGCTAGAGGAGTGGGTAAACTTGCCAGACTGTAGAAATGACCATGCGCTCCCACATCGACCTCCAAGAGTTTTTGTTTTTATTCACCTTATAAGCTATTCCAGTGCGCGCTAAAACAGGTGCCACCCCGCTTCGTCAAAGCGGCAACTTCTGCTCGTCATTAATATTCGACGATACGAAGTACCCAAACATGCAAAACGTAGGTACACTGATACACTTGAGTCTGGACATCGACCTGGTACATCACCGCGCGGGACCGTTAGATCACATGTGCACACATGTGCCCTCTATAATATCGAGTTTGTTTTGGTCTTTACTTTGATTTGGCTTTTGGCTTCACGCGGCACTCGTCAACGTTCAACCCTCAACCCACTCCCTACATTCCTCCTCTCATAGCCCCTACCCCCTCTTTCCGCCTCACCGCCCTCTCATGACCCTCTGGGAGAGGGGCAGCGAAACTCGCAAGGTGAGTCTGGGTCCGAGTCGGATGATTAATTATGCGTCAGAAGATGAGGACAGAGAGACGGGGGAAGACGGAGCCTCAGAGGAGGGGCACCGGGATCAGGGACACACGTACACGGCACTATGGCACTGTGAGTATGAGTATCGCTTGTTCACGCACAAACTGGAATATCGCCCCAATGGGCCAACAGGCAGATGGCTATTCGGTGGAAGATACACACCGATGTGTTTATCTTATGTAGTACTTGGCTCACCAACCCCAGAAACATTTGTCCATTGTTGCAAGTCAAAGATTTAGATTTCCTGGAGCAACCGAACGGTCGTATCGTGTCCTCCACGCAACGCCGCCTGCAGAGCACTGCTGAACTTTCCTCGTGCATTCGCATCCGCCCCCTTCTCCAGGAGTAACTGGACGGTCGTACTGTGACCATTATACGCCGCCGCCTGCAGGGCATTGCCGTACAATCCACCTTGAGCATTAACATCCGCCCCCCTCGTCAGGAGTGATCGGACGGTGGTATCATGACCTTGACGCGAAGCCCCCTGCAGTGCGCTACCATACTTTCCTCCCCGAGCATTCACGTCCGCGCCCTTCTCCAATAGCAACTGAACACATGTATTGCGACCAAAGACTGCCGCCACCTGCAGGGGATTGCCGTACAACCCCCTCTAGCATTCACGTCCGCTCCATTCGCGACCAGCAACTGCACGGTCGTATCATGACCTTGGCGCGAAGCCGCCTGCAATGCACTGCCAAATTTCCCTTCTTGGTCATTCACGTCCCCTCCAGCCTCTAGTAGTGACCGAACGGTCGTATCGCGACCATGAAACGCCGCCGCTTGAAGTGCACTGCCGTACAGTCCTCCTCGGGCAGTCACATCGGCACCCTTCTCTAGAAGTAATCTAACGGCCGTATCGCGACATTTATATGCCGCCACTTGCAGTAGACTGCCGTGCTTTCCTCCTTGGGCATTCACATCCGCTGCATGGTCCACCAGCAACCGAACGGCTGTATCACGACCATTATACGCCGCCGCATACAACGCACTGCCGTACCTTCCTCCTGGCGCATTCACATCGGCCCCCTCCGCGAGCAGTAACCGTACGACGGTAGTGTGACCATTATGCGCCGCGGCCTGGAGTGCATTGCCGCACTCTCCCCATTGTGCATTAACGTCTGCACCCTTCTCCAGGAGCAACCGAATAATCATATCGTAACCCTCTGACGCGGCCGCCTGCAGCGCACTACCATATCGTCCCCCTTGCACATTGACGTCTGCTCCCTTCTCCAGGAGTAACAGAACGGTTGTACTGTGACCATTATATGCCGCAGCCTGGAGTGCATTGCCATACCACCCTCCTCCTTGTGCATTGATGTCTGCACCTTTCTCCAAGAGCAACCTAATAATTGTATCGTGACCCTCTGACGCGGCCGCCTGCAGCGCACTGCCAAATTCTCCTCCTTGCACATTTACATCTGCTCCATGGTCCAATAGTAACCGAACGACACCAACATCACCGCTAAACGCTGTCGCCTGGAGTGCACTGCCATACTCACCTCCTTGAGCATTCACGTTGGCGCCATTCTCCAGGAGTAACCGAATCACTGGTCCATGTCCGTCTGCTGCCGCTGCCTGCAGCGCAGGGCCATACTCTCCTCCTTGAGCATTGATGTCTGCCCCCTTCTCTAGGAGCAACCGAACAGTCGTATCATGACCCTCTGATGCGGCTGCCTGCAGCGCTGTGCCATACATCCCGCCTTGCACATTGACATCAGCCCCCTGCTCCAGTAGCAACTCAACAGCTGTGTCATGACCCTCTAAAGCTGCCACCTGCAGTGAACTGCCATATTCTCCTCCTTGCGCATTTATATCTGCACCCTGCTCCAGAAGCCACTGTATGATGCCAACGTCACCCTTATACGCAGCCGCATGTAGCGTACTGCCATAATATCCTCCTTGAGCATTGACGTCCGCGCCCTTCTCCAGAAGCGACCGCAGAACTGTAAAGTGACCCTCTGACGCCGCCGCTTGCGGTGCACAGCCATGCTCACCTCCTTGACCATTGATGTCCGCTCCGTGCTCCAGGAGTAACCGAACAATCGTATCGTCACCATTAGATGCCGCTGCATGCAACACATTATCAAAATCTCCCCCTTGAATGTTGGCGTCCGCTCCCTTCTCCAGGAGCAACCGAATGATCGTACCACGACCGTTGGATGCCGCCGCCTGTAGCGCACTACCAAAGTCTCCTTGCGCATTCACATCTGCGCCCTGCTCCAGCAACAAGCGAACAACTGTATCATGACCCTCTGATGCTGCCACCTGCAGCGCACCGCCATATAATGATTCTCCTGCTTGCACATTTACATCCGCTCTCTGCTCCAGCAGCAAGCGAACGATGCCGTTGTCGCCGTTAAACGCCGCTGCGCACAGAGCACTACCATATTCTCCCCCTTGAACATTGACGTCTGCTCCCTTCTCAAGGAGTAACTGAACGGTCGTACCATGACCATTTAATGCTGCCGCCTGCAGTGCACACCCATACTCGCCCCCTCGAGCATTGACGTCTGCGCCCTTCTCCAGCAGCATCCGAACCACCTTGTCGTAACCCCCTAACGACGCTGCTTGCAATGCATTTCCGTGCATTTCTCCTCGGGCATTGACGTTTGCGCTCTTCTCCAGGAGCAATTGAACGATTGTATCGTGACCTCCTAACGCAGCCACCTGCAGAGCACCACCATGCTCTCCTCCTTGAGCATTGACATCCACGCCATTCTCCAGGAGCAACCAAACAACTGTATCATGGCCGTTAAACGCCGCCGCTTGCAAGGCATTGCCATATTCTCCTCCTTCAGCATTGACATCCGCCCCCTTCTCCAGAAGCAATCGAACAACCGTATCGTGACCTTCTAGTGCAGCCAACTGCAGTGCAGTGCCGTTGTAGTCTGCTTGGGCATTGATGTCCGCTCCCATCTTCAGAAGCAACCCAACGACTGTAGCATGACCTTTTAAGGCGGCCGCCTGTAGCGCACTGCCCTTATTTCCCCCTCGTCCGTTCACGTCCGATCCATTCATTAGCAGGCTCTGAGTTGCTCGTTCCAACCCAGCCAATGACGTGTAATAAAGAGGAGATACATAGTACGATTCCCATGACAGGTTCTGACGGCAAAGCCACAGCCAATTTGTATACGCCGGATCCGAGGGTTCAAGAAGATTCATGGTCAGTCTGTGTAAAGTATCCGAGCTACCAGCTGCATCTGCCCGAGCATGATCCATCCAGTGCTCTGCGGCGTAGTGACATAGTGGATAGGAAGTGCCTGTACTCGAGTCCACACTACCAGGCTGGTCGAATTGTAGTAGGTAGGCCAGGCATGTCTGAGCGATGAATATTTCGGCTACCTTTTGGTTAAAATGGAAACGTGAAAGGGTGACATCGTTGCGAAGGTGTTCCGAAATCAGATATTCTCGGACGGAGAAATGTGCCAGTCTGACCTCTCCGGGTTCGTCGACATCCGCCGCATGGTGCTCGATGCTGTCCTCCTCATGCAGTTTAGCATCGGGGTCTGTAATAGCAACAAGACTAGAGCATATAGTCAGTATGTCTCGCGGATCCCAAAGACGCCGACTTCGGTCAAATAGGGAACCGTCTTCGGCGTCAGGTTCTGTAGCAAGCACATCTAGAGCTTCGTTCAGTGACGATGTGCCGACTGAGAAAGCAAGCCATTGCAACAGGCTCAGTGCATCCTTCCTATAGTCCTCGTCGATGTCTGTAAGAATCCTATCGTAGGTCTCATACAATGTCGTGGGTAGACGTGTGAGTGCTTTCTCTAGCGCAGCTGGAGAACGGCATTTTCGTAGAGCATCCAGTTGACAAACAACCCACCGAAACCTTGCTATTCCGTCAGTAGCGCTTTCCAAAAAAAGTAAAATGTCCACTTTACATTCCATGTGCGCCTTCAATCAGAGTCGTCTTAATTTTTTCTTTCTCGCCTGCGGAGCACAAACTGAACTTGATATCGTCACCAAGTGTTCTGGACACATGAATTTGAATGTCACCGTCGACGAGACTGTCGTCCATGTGTACCTGATGTGAAACCAAGCTACTCAGCGTTTCTTCTATATCTCGCTCTTTCCGACTCGTCACTAGCAGGTGTAAGGAACCAAGCCCCCAACTAACGACCTCTCTGAGCAGCGTCAGAAACGTATTTCGTTCCGAGCATTCGTCGAGGGCATCAAAAACGATATACACAATCTGGAAGCCCTCAACGAGGACTTTCAAGGTTGACATTAGCTCCTCTGGACTTGGAGACCGGCGTCCATCAGCGCTCCTCGAGAACAGTGCCGCCAGAGCGCTGGGGGTGCTCGCGCATTGTAAAGACAATTGCACGACCAATGATCGAAGGACGGCATCTGGTTGTGTGTCTTTATTGTTAAAATCGAAGTAGAAAAATGCAACTGCGAGCGAGGGATCTGACTGGCAGTGAAGTGAAATTTCTTCGATGATGGTGGAGCTTGACGCATCCATTCGTTAGCATCATGGTGGAGAACAAGAACAATATAATGTACATACCATAAGACAGTCTTGCCCGCGCCAGCTGTGCCAGTATATCAGCGGTCAGCGCATTCGAGCAACTCAGTAGACATACGTATGCCGTGAAGCCATAAAAACGAGCGAGGAGACTCCTTCCATTCCTCAAACTGTTCCCCTTGTACAAACCACAAGCCGGTCGTCTCCTGTCGCTTTTTACGAGCATTCCTATGTTTTGACAGATGCTCAGGCGCCGACAGCCACTTATAGATTTCCTCACGACGTTCATCTATATGAAAAATCCATGAGCATCAGGGCCACCACGGTGGGGGGCACTCCACGCACGCATTCTGGCCTGTTCGATTGACTGGTTAATCTCAGTGGTATGTTCCCGCAAGGATTCGACACCGGTATGTATCTCCAGGGTCAAGCGTCTATCAGGAAGATCAGGACCGAGTACAATGTAGTGGCAGGCGCAACGTACGTTTGATCGACGTCCATGGCTGAAGTCAATAAATGTTGGAGCTTGCCTAGGTTGTCGAGAGTTTTGTTAGCCTCGGCCTCCTTTAGTGGCCAGATCAAGGCTTGCATGCGACCTCTGCGTCCGAGGTCCTTTTCCAGCCTTGCCTTGAGACGCTCCAGCTCACCGCTGCACGCAGGAAGTAGGTCGCTCAGAGCGGGCAATCGGGAGGACGCTCTTGTCTCATCCTCTTCTACTAGCTGACGAATGTCTTCAAGCACTTTCTGCAACCCAAATAGCTGCTCAAGGACCCTTTTTTTATCTCTGGATGCATTCTTCACGCCGCTTCCATAGCTGTAACACGCGCTGATGGTTGCTCCAGTAAGCTGAAGGACGGCAATGACACTCGCTGATTGGTTTGGTTACCGTTAGCATGCTAGCATGAATATGTTTCGACAACTTGCCTGCTAATCCCAGAGCTGCAGCCATAGTGTTGAGCTGGTGCCTGTTAGAGTACTAGGGTTAATGTCACCTTAATTTTATCGTGGCGCCTGCCGTGGGCATCATTTGATGCCAGACGACGTATATACAATGATCGCACGTCAAGTACGTCTCATCGTCTATTCGCCGAAGTGTTGGAATGCCGGCGCAAGGCTCCCACAAATTTTGTTACTTTTGACGGCATCGAGGGCCGACTACAACGTCAACAGAAGAAGTTCACTTGAGCTTACAGAAGGAACTGGACGAAGCATAGTGCTTCGTGGAACGGAAGTCTACAACGACAGGTCGCGTGCGATATCAAGCTTGCTTTGTGCCATAGCTAAAGGCATTTGAATATTGAGAAGACTACATATATACGTGTTACAGGTAGTGGGGGCAAGCATCAAGATAGACAAGATAGAGCATACTCCACGGTCGAGCCTGCACTTTCATCAAGTTAAGCTATTTGTCAATTCAGGTCGAATACCCATCAACGGCGAGGTAATCGCTGATGCATTGGGGGAACCGAACCGAGAGGCAATGTATACTGAGTTACCACCAGCTCCATATACAAAGCCTCCACTTAAGCCTTCCAGTGAATTGGAATATCCTGGATAACAATGAATGAATTGATATTTATGCCTTGAAGAGGATACACATACCAGGCACAAGGACACTCTCCCAGAAATCGCTGCTCAATACGCTTTCCATGGACAATAAGCCAGGGGTTTCCTCTGTGGCACTTGGGGCCATCCTTGGTGGAAAAGTGGACATATCTGCTACGGGTCCCATCTCGCCAGTTGACTGGAAATCTAAGGATTGCATAACAGGTTCTGTGATTGCGCCGAACGGCTTTGCCATTCCATCATTACCCGGTTCCTGCACAATGCTAGCCAGCATCTGGTCCCGGCTATTTCCACCGTGGCCTTCATTTGAAGGCGGGGAGGTCGGAGTTGTCGAAGAACTATCGATCTTCGCCGATATCAGAGCACGGAGCAGAGTCGAGTACAGCGCAGGTGTGTGCAAAGGACTGACAGCCGCTCTGTCTAATAAGTCGGCCACATCCTTGATGAGGGATATGGTTTTCTGTTCGTTATCTAAGAATGGTTGAAATTCGGGGTGAATGAACTAGGTACTTCAGTGTGAAGTTTCAAAACAGAAGTTCGAGCAAAATTACCTTCAACAGGCTCAAGACTGCATATGAGCACTGAACAAAGGCAGAATCCGTGCAGTATCGTAATTCACCGGACGGCCCTATTTCATCCCGAACGATAGTGGCGCATGCTGTCGCTGCGGCATGACACCGGGCAAAAAAGTGACCAATGTCCACCCGAGATCTCTCCAATGCATTTTGAAGTCCGAAAGAGTTAACTACTAATAACGCATAGTTCACAAAAAATTCTCTCATCATTTTATAATGAGCCTCGTTTGGGCGTTGGGCTATAAGCTCAGGATGAGTGACAAAACTTTACGGGAGACAGGCATATACTCGCCGACACCTGATGTGCTTCTACGGCTGACCCATTCATTATTCCATGTGTTAATCTGGGTCTCAATGGCCTTTGTAACCAGAAGATAATCGCAATCAGTCTGTAGACCAGAGGCCGTTGAGGTGCCAGAATATAAAATGTCAAGGCTACGAGAAACTATGCGTTGAAGTTCCTGGTAACCATTGTGCGATGCGTCAAGTTGCTGGTTCTCGCATAACAATCACTTACCACATAGGCACATAATGAAGAATCGCTGGATATGCAATGGGCAGAGCGCCACCAGTTATTCGCATTACGGATGATAAAACTAGACAAGTATAATCAACAATTGAAGATCAACGATTAAGTGTGGGATCCCAGCTCACTCCTCTTTTATTGAGTGCGGTTTGCCCATCTGCGCACTGATGCCTCGGTCCAGACCATAGCACAAGCTGTAAGGTGACGGTGAGATGGAAACAACATGAGGGATGTCCTGATGCGCACAGCCATGTCCTCTCTCGGTTGAGGATTTCCTTAGCTCGGGCATGATCTGCATCAGTACTAGTATGCTGCGGGGGAGTAGCAGTCTTTCGGTGAAGATTTAAATCGGTCGCCATGCTGATAACAGGATTAATTTTTAAGATCAGGAACAGCCATTCGATCATACCGGATACCCATTCCAAGCAGGATCCACGTCTTGTCTTGCTCGTATCTCTCAACAGGTCCGCAGCCCCATAAACTCAGAAGAAGGTATGCTTGGACGATCTTCGGTAAAGCATTATTACTGAACTCCAGCTCAGACGAAAAATATAACAGACCTCGAGTGATTTATATCCCTGTTCTGGAACGCTGAATGCAAGAGACTTGGCCAAATTATTCAGGCGCGGGTGTAACTCGGGTTTTTTAGAGTAGAACTTTGAGGCAATGGCGCAAACTAAATGCAAGTTAGTAAGAACGGTAGACGTGTCAAGCTGTAACTCCATGAGCTCACTGGTTGTCAAGAGGAACGGAGAACGCGAGCAGACGAGAGATGGCGTGTGAAATTCCTTTTCTAAGAGGCTACAATGCATCTGCAAAACGATCACTTCAGAACTAGACTAAGACGGAGATAATATGTATTTCTAACATTCATGTGTTCAAAGTATCTGGACTAATGTATTAGCCTTACGTCCAGAGAAACACCTAAATAGGCTTACATATCAAATAAGTCCACGACCTCGTCGGTAGAAACGAAGTTCAGCATTTCCGGCTGCACCTGTCGTTCTATGTACAACCTCCGTAAAGGCAGAATGGTCATAGGGCCTAGGCAAAAAAAGGTGACTTTCACATTTAGGTATTGATGAAAAGGTAGTTTACCAGGTTTGAAATACACATCACTAGCCACACCGATCTTGGATGAACCTTCTGGCTGCAGAAAGCTTGTACGGGCGGATGGGTTGTTTGCTATCTGTGCTCGTCTATTCGACAAGCTTGCTTCCGCTAGCAGACCCAAGGGGTTCAGTGAATTATCGGGCAAGGAGTGTAGTTTGGGTGAACCCGGGGGGAAATCACTAGGGGAGATGTCCTCCTGTGTGGGCGGGGACGGCGAGTTCATTAAGGCTTGAGTTTGTGCAGTTTGACTATTGGCAGAAGGAGACGGAGAGCGCGAGACCATGCCAGAAGCGAGGGCACTCGTTCCGGGATGACTAATGGATCGCAATACGGTGTCCAAAGTGCGTTCCATCTTGCGCAGCGAACGAGTGAGCAACTCGTGCTTTCTATATATACATGCATAGGTCAGAGGGCGTGTCCTGGCGCAGGTGATTGCATCGAACTGACTTGGATGATCGCTTGCCACGGTTCGACTCTTCAAAGATACACTCATTGTTGCCCGACTGACAACGTTTGCAGGGAGGA
This sequence comes from Gautieria morchelliformis, assembly GCA_015179125.1. Classification (NCBI taxonomy): domain Eukaryota; kingdom Fungi; phylum Basidiomycota; class Agaricomycetes; order Gomphales; family Gomphaceae; genus Gautieria; species Gautieria morchelliformis. The sequence continues at coordinate 49,320 of WHVA01000283.1, forward strand.
CCATGCTCTGCACCTACGCACTTCATCTTCAAGCGACGGCAAACGGTGCATGCTCTGCCATGAGATGTGATCTGTGAAAAGAGCGAGGAAACCAGACAGACAGACGACTGACCTGGAGCCTCTAGTGGGCTTGACCTTGCCTGCGCCCTCCTTCTCGGGGCCCAGACTCTGGTCGACGACCTCGTCGTCTTTCCTCTGCTTCTTCCTGTTTTGCCCGCCTGCAACGATTGTTCTCTTGCCATTGATGTTTGACGATTCGGCTGCGGGACTGGCCAACGACTCAGAGTCATCCGAGGGGGATGAGTGCATCGACGGAAGCGGTTGCGGCGGATGCTGCTGTGAATGGCCCTGATTGTGTTGATGGTCGTACTGGGGGTAATACGGGTTGTATAAACCCGAGAGCGCTGGATCGATCGGGATAAGGCCAGTGGTTGACTGGACAGCTGGGCCGGGTTGATACCGTGAGGTGCTCCGCTGCTGCTGCTGCTGCTGCTGCAGATAGTACTGGTCGGACATGGTAGTAGAGACCAAAAGGCACGCGTCTCAGTCTGGGCGAGCTTCACGACAGTATGTACGTAAGCATTTTCATTTTGGAGGCCATTTTCATTTTGGAGGCTGGACGGCCTCTGAGACTGTCAGACTCGGGTTACAACGCCTCGACATGCTCCTCGCCGTCAGCGCCGCCCCGCACGTTACCCTCGTCTACTCGCAGCATGTCTCCAACGATTGTGGTCCACCATCCCTGGCTCTGTGGCTCTCACGCGTGCATGAGTAATCATCCCACGTTGCAGTAGTTCCCACAGGCCACAGCAATGTGTCATCGGCGAAAGCAAACAGACACCCCCTGCCTACGAGTCTCCGACGCGTGACCGTGACGCCGCGTTTTCGACGAACGACGTCCGGATCTCCCTTTGACGACGCCTCCTGCTGCGCGGAGCCATTCTATTTCCTTGCACGCACCGTCCCTCCCCGAACATCCACATCTGATCCCCCTCCAGCAACAATCGAATGCACAACTACGCCACAGATGAACGTCTCTTTGAATCCTAAAGACGATGGGATCGATCCCACGAATTACCATATGCTCTAGTCTTGTCATCGTTCACACACACCAGAGGAAAGCGAGGGTGCGGATCAAAACATTCACCGCTACGTCTCCAAGGAAGAGCCAGTCCCACGTTTCTCTGCAAGGTAATATTTGATTCCAGAGATTTGACAAACCTCATGAGATAGTCCTGATTTACACCGGATCCACCATGCTCCGTCAATTACTGCTAGGTCGAGTACACTGCAGGAGCTAACCATGGCCCTTCTCAACCCCAGTCACGCCATATAAACTAACTGGCTTCAACTTCACCCAGCAGTTTGACCCCCCCGGGATAGCCTCTTTATTACACTTCATTGACTGGGCTAGAAATACCATCGTCAAGGCTGTTCAGCATGGGAGCCGATGATGAATCTGGAGGGGAACTATGGCACCGTACCGAGCCATCCCATTTAGGCGGTGCAAGTCGCGTCCAAATCGCGCCCTGTGCCACACAGCCCAATTTATCCTCGTCCAGCTCTATCATCTATAGGTCTTAGTATATCTCTCGGTCGTTTGTTTCTGCTCTGTCTCCTTCTGTATGCTCAATACTCTGCCTGTTGAAGTTGTGGGTGAGATTTTGAAAGGTGTCCCTCTGGAGGATGTCCTCAACGTCATAGTCAATATCTATAGCCGCCAAATATGTTCGTAGACCTCCGCCTTCTTTCGGTCAATCGGATGCTCGTTTCGATCCGTGTTGGCGAGTGCGCGAGACATAGAGAGGCTGCCTCTTCCTATTGGCGACACGCTGGATACCATCCCCTTCTCGTCAATGACTAAACTTGCTGCTCGTGCGGTCGCGCTCTCGAATGTCTGCCGCAATCCTGCCGCCCGTCCCATAGGAATATCCCGTATAGTGCCACACCATGGCCTGCATATTCCCAGATGCGAGAAACTTTGCTTCCTAATTTTGATCCACTCTCTACTACCTGTCCTGCACCTCGTGCCGCCATCCTCCCTGGTCATCGGTGGCTCCTTGTTGATATGGACACGGATCCGCATTTATTTTTTCCAGAAACTCGGGAGTATGTGACACTGGGTGTTCGTGGTCAGGTAGGACACTACGCGTTTGAGTCTTCGGACAACGGATCTCAGATCAATGTTGCGTTGTTGAGAGATGCATCTACAGGTCCCACACACTTATGCCAGGTAAGGTACTCTTCGCGCACTCCATGAGTCCTAATATTTTATAGTTTGATTGTAGATTTATTGATATGTATACCTTGAAATTCTTCGCTTCCAAGGAGCGCTCCGGAGCTGGCCTGGTGTACATGTGAGGAGACCACTGTCCATCAGCATTCTACTTTGGGGTCGCTAATATACATATAGCGCTTGCCTCTAACAGCCTTCTTTCACCCCTTCCTCCCGCTATTAATTCTCGAGATATGTGGGCTCCAACCATGTGATTGACTGTCCCTCTGTTCTGACACGCTTTGAGGGCACCGATCTGATGGATCCAAGTCTGATATGGCCTACAGACTTAATCGTGAGCACGTGCATCCACACTTTCAAGTCGGGGGACTCGATGCCAACATATACCATGTTTCGTCACAATTGGGAAAATCATCCTACTTATCATCATCTATATATCACGGCATCACCGGGTCGCGACGTTTCCCTTCTGTCCACATATAAATTGAAGGAATTCATACCGGGGAAGTCCTATCATGCAATCGATCGCAAGGGTCACAATCTCAGCACACTCACTACAGCAGGCGTTCGCACAGTATGTTTCGGAGCATGTTACAGTACTGACCAGCTTCCGTCTCATATTACTAGCGTTTCATTCCTGGACATCCCTAACGAAGCTGACCAAGAGCCGGCGTGGGTCCGCTTAGACTTCCCAAAGGAGGTATTATTGCGGGGCCCGGGGTTCGATGGATATACGGGTATCAGACCAGTAGTCCCGGTGCTTGCTTTCGATGACATCTGCGGTAGATTGCTCCTGACTGACGGATGCAACTACTGCATGGCTCAATACTGATCATTCGGTGTCCATACCTTCAGCTGAGCTGGATGGATCTTGAAGGCAGTTCTCAAGTTGCCGAAGGGTGAAATTTGAAATGTCACGGTGGCAGTTTTGAAATGCACGGCGCAAAACGCCTTTTCAGAAGCGACACTACTTTCTGATTAGAGGTAGTCTGCCCAGAGTGTATGTAAATTAAAATCAGCACGGTCTTTGGATGGCGGCAGCTGTTACCGTGACAGTAACTTACAAGTTCGCGATGTCCAACGTCCAAGACTTGCCTGGCCTACTTATGACGACGCGTGAACCCCAGTGAGGATCGTCCCGCGTCCAGGAAGGTGGCACCGGCTGGCAGCTGTAAAAGTCCAACTAGGAAACTTCATGAAGCGAGAAAGAATCGGTGTTACAGCGAAACAACTGGACAGGGTCCCGTTGGACAGGAAACTGCGCCTATGATTGATTTGGTTCATGCACACATTATATTAGACCTGAAAATCGACTCCTTGCGCCGCAGTACATGATGCACACTACTAGCTCTGATCAGACTCACTGCGGTGGATGTGCTCGAATCTGCTGTTGACCTTGCTTTTGGGGGATACACGGCACATACCTCAGTATTCTTCAAGAAGTTGCGTGTAGCTCCGAGTTAGAACGTCCGAAGCTAGTATTATTCCACCCACGCAACTCGACAATATGGTACTCCCGCATTCAGGCAGCTTATTCGAAATGTCTCCGATTACGATTAGAGCTTTGAACGCTCGGTTCTGAGACTTCCCAGTCTCTCGATGATTTGTTCAGCCTCCCTCTCAATCCTGTTCAAGAGCTCATCGCATGTCGGAATGTCTTTGATTAATCCCACTGCCACTCCCGCACTCCAGATACCTGCATCAGAATCACCTGTCTCATATACCAGTCGACCGCGTGTCCCGGAGACCAGTTCGCGTACGTCCTCGAACTTAGCTCCACCGGGTCGTCGTTCGATGCGCACCACTTCCTGCGAAATCTTGTTTTTGTAGACACGTGCGGTATTGTGCAGAGTGCGAAAAATATGGACGGTATCTTGCTCCGTGGATGTCAAAATCTTATCTTTGATCGATTGGTGTATGGGAGCTTCAACTGTGCACATGAATCGGGTACCTAACCGGAGGGTTAATTGACTTGTTATATGGGACTAAATGACACAAACCCATGTTTACCCCCTGTTCAGTATTTAACTATAGGTGTTCGTTCGTGGCGTGCAAGAAAAAAAGTGGACGTACCTGAGCGCCAAGGGCTAGTGCTGCCACAAGGCCTCGCGCATCTGCAAGTCCTCCGGAGGCAATGTATGGGACATTGAGCTCTTGAGCGGCTCTGGCCAGCTGAAAATTTTTGGAAATGTGAATCTTGATATCTGACATATAAAATCAATATACCAGAACGAGTCCACCGATATCCTCTTCACCCGGGTGGCCAGCACCTAAAGGCTGTATCAGTGCCATGAAAGTTGCGCTGAAGAGTCTGGTACGCCGCACACTCGAATCCATCAATACTAAGCACATCTGCTCCCAGCTGAACGGCTTTCTAAGGGAAATGTCCTTAGGATCGTGTTGAAAAAGCAAGATAGTACCTACTGACCTTTGCGTGTCTAATAGTTGTGCATTTATGCAATACGATACATCCATTTTCCTTGAAATACTTGATGAGAGGTCCAGCTACAAGGAAGGGTTGTAGCAAAGATTCATTGCTGTAAAAATAACACCGCGTACGATTACTTCCTGCCGTCTCGAACACCTTTACATGCTCCTCAACCGCGGCCCTGGCGAACCCTTCATAATCGGGGGGATTTATGGTGGGAAGGATTGTTATATTCACTCCAAAGGGCTTGTCTGTCAGCTTCCGCGTCTCACGAATTGCTTGTCGAAGGGCCTCAGGCGAAGGTTGTGAAAGTGCTGTGAGGATACCAAGACCACCTGCATTTGACACAGCAGATGCGAGGACAGGGTATCCAACCCTATGTATGTAATGAGTCGAATAGTACAACTCAATAATTCTTACTTACCATTGCATGCCCCCCTGCACTACGGGTCTAGTTCGGCAAACCTGACACATGAGTGACTTTTCTGGCCGCTTTGGACAGCTGAGCGGTGTACGTACATACGAATCTGGAGCAATTGTGTCAATTTAGTGTTGAGGACCATGGTAGTTGAAAAGCCGGAAGACTGCCTTACAATGATTACTTACATGTGATTTGCGCCCTACGCTCCATTACGTAATCCATGACAAGTCAACTTCCAACTTTTTAGTTACTGCAAGTCATGAAGTTCGCCATTGACGATTTACCTGTGCGTCTGACACATATATTTAACGTCTACTGAACATTACGCAAACAGATCGTTTTCCCTTATGACCGCATCTATCCTGGTCTGTCGTTTCTGTGGCGGCCGGATTCTGGCCATTGACATGAGTCGCAGAACAATATTCTTACATGTGCGACCTGAAGCGCACATTGGATGCAACAGTATTATTCCCTTTGTCTTGCACTCTCATTATATTTACGTGGTCTTAGGGCCACTGTGTATTGGAAATGCCGAGTGGGACTGGAAAGACTGTTTCATTGCTGTCATTAATTATATCCTACCAACAGGTCAGTATTAATGTGATTGGATTTTTTGATAACCCACGTGAAGCCTTTTAGTTCTATCCCACCAAACGGAAACTAGTATATTGCTCGCGGACTGTCCCTGAAATCGAGAAAGCACTGGCGGAATTGAAGCGGCTCATGGAATATAGGGTAGCATGTGCTGAAACTCCCGAACAGAAGCAAAAAGAGCAGTCTTTTATGGGTCTTGGCCTGACGAGTCGTAAGAATCTCTGCTTACATCCGGAGGTAAACATTGTTACCGCTTTGGCCCTTCGGAAGGAATTTGAACCTCACATTCAATCATCAAGGTGTCGAAGGAAAAGAAGGGCAGGGTAGTGGATGCCCGATGTCGAGATTTGACTTCCGCAGCGGCATGCGAGAAAGGTCGCAAAGAGCCAGGCTCTGTACCTCTCTGCCAGTGGCACGAAGTGAGTCCGTTGACTGAGCCTCACCGTATTTTCTTCATGACATCTCGCAAGGAATTGGGAAAACTCGAACCCGGAAACCTCATTCCGCCAGGTATTTGGACGCTTGCTGATGTGCAGCAATATGGCCGGGAAAATACTTTGTGTCCCTATTTCACTATTCGAAGAATGGTTGGTGGTTTTCAGCGGACTTCATACCGCGCCATAATTGACCTCAACGCGTTAGATGCCATTTGTGGATGTTGTAATTTATTCCTTTCATTATCTGCTTGACCCAAAGGTGGCAGAACAGGTTTCCAAGGAGTTGTCAAAAGATGCCATCGTCGTCTTTGATGAAGCTCACAACATCGGTGTGTCCATTCGACTTTCTTCCATTGACCCCAACCAACGAATGACAGATAATGTTTGTATTGAATCACTTAGCATTGATCTTACTCGACCTATGTTGGATTCCGCTGCGAGGAGTGTGGGCAAACTTGCTGACAAAATAGACGAGTACGTTGTCTGAGATGACATGGCGGCTCCGACTGGTTCACTACGTTTGAATTATAGCATCAAGAAAACAGACGCCTCTAAACTTCAAGACGAGTATGCAAAGTTGGTGGAGGGACTTCAGGAGGCAGACGAAGCTCGTGAAGAAGAGACATTTATGGCCAATCCAAGTAAGTTACCTGCTCTGTTCTTTAGGGAGGTTGGTAAAACTCGACTCTCGCACGCAGTACTGCCCGACGACTTACTGAAAGAAGCCGTGCCTGGGAACATTCGGAAAGCGGAGCACTTTGTAGCCTTTTTGAAAAGATTCGTGGAATATTTAAAGGTGGCTGGCTTGTCGTCTTATGTCGTTTGCTATTGACGTGCCAATTTGTACAGACCCGTATGCGTGTCCTGCATGTTGTTGCCGAGACCCCGCTCTCTTTTCTTCAACATCTGAAAGATATTACTTTCATTGAACGACGTCCTCTGCGGTATGTTATTTGGCTTGATTTTTTTTTTTCGTTTACCAAGCAGTACCGGCTCCAGGTTTTGTGCAGAACGGTTACAATCTCTTGTCCGGACACTCGAAATTACTGGGCTCGATGAATACTACTCATTGCAGAAAGTGGCTAGTTTCGCAACGCTAGTTTCGACATATGAGAAGGGTATGCACAAATTTTTAGTCCGAACGCGTAAAACTTTACCGCCCGTGTTCAAGGTTTTCTCTTAATACTTGAACCATTCGAGACCGAGAACGCAACAGTGCCAAATCCTATCTTCCATTTCACGTATGTTTGAATTACCCTCGTCCGATGTTGTCATCTATAGCTACCATCAGATGTTTGGACCCATCCCTTGCTATCAAGCCTGTTTTTGAACGATTTAGCAGTGTTGTTATCACATCGGGAACGATCTCTCCCTTAGACATGTATCCCAAGATGCTCCAATTCACGCCTGTAGTCCAAGAGACATACCCGATGACTCTGACGCGCAATTGTTTTTTACCGCTTGTGAGTCATTCTTCCCTCCTCTACCAAAGATATTTACGACTTGCCCAGGTTATTACGCGGGGAAGCGATCAAGTGGCCATCAGCTCTCGCTTTGAAGTCCGCAACGACCCAGCAGTGGTTCGGAATTTTGGTAGTATTCTAATAGAATACAGCAAGATTGTGCCAGATGGGATTGTGGCATTCTTTCCCAGCTACCTCTACATGGAGTCCATTGTTGCTGCTTGGAACGACATGGCGAGTCTGAGATCCCAAATTTCCACCCATAATATCTGATAATGATTCTTAGGGAATCTTGAACGAAGTCTGGAACAACAAACTTATTTTTGTCGAAACACCTGATGCCAACGAAACCAGTATTGCACTGGAAAATTATCGACGAGTCAGCATGTTTCATATCTCCTGCTTTCGTTCACTCAATATAGCTTGAACAGGCATGCGATAATGGCAGAGGTGCGGTGTTGCTGTCAGTGGCGCGAGGGAAGGTATCGGAGGGGATTGATTTCGATCACAATTACGGGAGAGCTGTAATCATGTTTGGGTATGTGGCGTCTTCCGGATGATATTTCGCTGTCTGACTTGGAGTGTAGAGTGCCGTATCAGTATACCGAGAGTCGGATTTTAAAGGTAACATTGCTTCTGCAGCGTCGTTCGTCCTCTAACAAATCCTTCAGGCACGACTAGAATACCTGCGCGATGCGTATCGAATACGGGAATCTGAATTTCTTGGCTTCGACGCCATGCGAAACGCAGCACAATGCGTAGGGCGAGTACTTCGCGGAAAAACAGACTGGGGTCTGATGGTGTTCGCGGATAAGGTAATCCTTAATGCCCACCAGCGCGATGCCAGCATTTATGTCTAGCACAGCGCTTTGCAAGAGCCGACAAGCGTGCAAAATTGCCACGTTGGATCAACCAGTACATCTCGGAAACAGCCTCGAACCTGTCCACCGACATGGCAGTTGTGCTGTCCAAACTGTTCATGCGTACGATTTCACAAAATCCGAACGAAAACCAGACAGGGATATCGCTATGGACACTGCAAGACGTGGAGAAAGCGCAACAACGTCAGAAAGAACTGGAGATGACTGATCAGCCAATGCGTGAGCCTGAAGAAGAAGAATATGGCGATGGTGGTATTGATGACCGTATGCTGGGGGAGATCGACTTGGACGTGTAAGGTAGACGTAAAAATGTTGAAACCCGTCCGATGCCAAGCCTTGCGGTGATTGAATTGGTTAGTATAAAGCGGGCAGGCCCTTAGCTGTTGCAAAAAAAAACCCCTTTCCAGCTGGGCCTTTCGCTGTAAACCACCTGTTTGCTCCCAACTAGCTTGCTACGCACTCCAACACTCTCTTTGAAGAACTATCTTGCACGCCATGTCCTCTTCCGTAATTCTTGCTGCCCTCGTGGCTGCCTCGTCCGTTCTTGCGCAAGCGGACACCCCTCTCGCATCCAAACACTTTGAGTACACCGCCCTGGTGCGTACGTGGCGTTGACAGAGCTCGACACCCTCCTTGACCGTTCATTTTTTCGCTGGATACAGCCTTACATGGTCGACACCACGAACGGTCCTCGTGGCATCCAGACCGGCTACAATCTTTGCAATTCTACAACAGAAGGTCCTAGCTCCTTGTGCCAGACAGCGACCGTCAACAGCCTCGACGGTATGAATCTTGTTGAGTGTTTTCGCGGGTCTGACACCTTAATTTAGATTTTTGCATTTGGGGTCCGCCCAAACCGAACTCGGCTATTGCGGACACTGAAGGAGAACTCGTCGCGTGGTGTACTAAGCCTGGTCGTGGCACACGCATCATCCCTTCGGGTGCTCTCACTGGTGTGCAGTTCATGCAGACTCCGGACTATCTCCAGGTCACAGGTCGCATCAATCAGACATTGATCAACATTGCCGCCGGCGATTCGGGAGGCGGTGAGTTATCCAAGGCGTCTAAACTAAGTGGAAGTAATGTCGATGTTTCGCGCCTGTAGAGGAAGACCCGCACGGTGCTGACGGTCGCGGAAACCCTCTCGGGTCCCTTGTGTTCAGCAATGGCTTCCCCTCTAACAACGGGAACAACGGATCCTTCCAGCAGGTGATTGAATGGCACAAGTAAGTCCCCTCACGTAACGCTTACACTTTACTTACTGACATCCTCCGAGCTTCCTTGGTGGAGAAGTGTTCTGCATCAAGGTTTGTGACCCTGCCGGTGCTCATGCGGCCGATTACTGCCAACACATATATGGTATGGTGCAGCGATAATAACGCGCTTACTCGTAAAACTGATACTGAACTCGAACAAGATCGAATTGGATGTCAGTACAACGCACCAGCGGCGTACCAGGACGGCGTCTTTGAAAAATGCCAAGGCGACAACCAGGACTTCCCTGGTGTCTACACAGGGTCTGACGGAAAAGGTATGGTGCCATCGCCTAGGTTGTTGATAGATTACCGAGTCTTTCAACAGTGACCACGTACTCCCAACCCCCTGAGTCCCTCGGCGCCATCCAGACGATCCCTTACACAGCACGTATCCCGGCCTCCTCCAATTGCCAGACGTTTTCTTCTGCGAATCTTTACGCCGCCGCCGCTAGTGTTGCTCCCAATCCCAACCAGCCCACTTCGACTTCCGCTGCAAGCAGTGGTGTGTCTGGGTCTGCAGCAAGCAGGACGAGCGGTGGTTCGGCTTCTGCCGCGTCTGCTACCAATTCCAATAGTGCACACCAACATCATGCGATGGCCCCCTTGGGTCTTATCGGTGCCGCTGTTGGAGTGGCGCTCTTTGCATGAGATACCTGGGAACCGAGCCTAGGTAGTCTATTTCTCTCCGGGGAGTTCCTCGTCTGAGTTCATGAGTTTACGGCGCGAGACGACGTTGCGTTATGACTTGTCGAGTGGCTTCCCACATCTTACGGACTTTTTTTTTATATAAGCATCGGTCGTTTAGTTTTGATCGTGGACGTCTAGCTTATTCCACGCTTACCGTATTCCCCGTGGAGCTCTACCTTGTGCTCTTGGGTAGCACTAGTTCAGCTGTAACAGGAAAGATAAAATGCTATTTCCTCGGACCTATCCATAATCCGGACATGTATGTGCTCGGAGACAAATACTTTCTTCGTGACCAGGCCTGAAATACAACTTTATCCGCATGCTTTGTGTACAATCCTTGACTTAGGGCTCAAGGCGCATAGCTGTTTCCAGATAGATATTGGTGACATTAGTGAGTTTGGTGCCAGAGGGTTGCTCGTTCACGCCGCGTGACGAGGCATTAACAACACTGTCGATAATGCTCAATAACCGTGGTTTAAACAAACATCACTGACCTTTCGTTTCGAGGCGCACCGCTAGGAGTGCCCGCGTAGTAATTAATCGTTCTCATAAACACCTCGTTCAAACGAGTCTAGAGTATGATATGGAGCGTAGCCATAGGAAGAGATGTTGCCACCGCACTTTTTCCTCTATAGATAAGCTCCCAAATACACGATCAACACTGATACCCGCTTCCAGCTTCATCTGGCGTAGAAAGACCGATGGTATCCTTCGTATATTCATCTCCATAGCACTGAAGTCACTGAAGTCTGGGCGGCCATTTACATTGTTCCCCTGCTGCTGCTGGTACACGAGGACCGCCGTTGCTTAGCAGAGTTCTAAGCAATCAGCGTGACCAACTAACCTGATTATTAGCCATTGTGGAGAGCTCCAACTTTCCAAGATAGGTCGCCGGATAAGGGGACAGACCTCTGGTCTTCTGGAGTACAGCTCCGCTGTAAATTATCCGCGAGGTGGCGACCAATGAACAGGGCATAATTATACTTAGGAGGGTGGCGTAGCAGCATTGGCATTGCTGGTCGGAGCACCGGGGAGGAGGTTCATTTGCGTCAAGACGCTTGCACGGCCACGGCGACGATGAGCGGGTGAAACATCATAGAATATGTTCGGAAACAACTTGAATAGTACAAGTATAGTAGATATTGACGGTGCAAGGCCTCACGCGTTACGTTGAGGACATCCTCCAGAGGGGCACCTTTCAAAATCTCACCCACAACCTCAACAGGCAGAGATCGAGCACACAGAAGAAGACCGAGTGAGATATGCTATACAAACGATAGGGACGTGTACTAAGAGCGACGAACAATTGTTTTTACTTGAGTATGGGTCAGCAGAGATGACAATCACGTGATCAAGCCACGCACCCTTTCACTCTTTGAACAACTAAGTCGCTATAATTCAATTATTCTCTTCATAATTTCGGCCCTATTGGCACCATCGTTTGTTCTCGCACAAGGCATTCCTCTGGTATCCAAACACTTTCAATACACCGCCCTAGTGCGCAACTTGTCCTTGCAAGTCGCACCCGAAATCTAATGCGTCTTTCACTTACATGGCTGTAACCATACATGGTTGACACGTCGAACAGGCCACGTGGCATCCAGACCGGCTACAATATTGTGATTCTACAATGGAAGGTGCTCGGTCCATGTGAACTTTGATGGTACTCGTGTCATTAGACGTTTCACCGATCTGCCTGACTTATTTAGACTTCTGTATTGGTCCCCCTAAATCGGACTCGAGTATTGCGGACACAGAGGGTGAACTCGTGGCGTGGTATACCAAGCCGGGGCGTGGAACTCGCATCATCCCTCCGGGAACTCTCACTGGTGTGCAGTTCAAGCGGACCCCCGACTATCTCCAGGTCACAGGTCGCCTTTGATCAACATTCTCCAGAACGATGCTAGAGGAGGTGAGGGTTTATCTCTCGATTTATTGCTCGTAGAGGAGGATCCCCATGGGGCTGATGGTCGCAGAAACCCACTCGGGTCCCTCATTCACGGGGATAACGGAACTTTCCAACAGGCAATTGACTGGCACAAGCCTCTTTCTCATTCTTTCGCACATTACTGACTGTTCTGAAGCTTCCTCGGTGGTAACATATTCCGTATCAAGGTTTGCGACCCGGCTGGTGTGCACGGGGGTCATTCAGTCCCTGCCTTATACCCCTCGGATTCCTACTTCCTCAGTGTCAGACGTTTGCTTCATCGAACCTATATGCGGCGGCAGCGAGTGCTATCCCCCATTAACCAGCTAAGCTCGACTCTCCCCCTGGCAACATTCCTTACACGAATTACCACGTCATCAATAAGCCTGTCTGCATCGTTCTCTCCATAATGGTTTATTCAAGCTCACAAATTCACGACGCGAGAAGTCTCCTTACGATGCCGGGGTGTCCTACAGCTGTGGACCTAGAGATTTTTTCTCATATTTACTCCATTAAACTGCATGCATACGTGAGTCGATGCTCCGGATTTGACACTCAACAGCCGGCGACACCGACTGGCCGGCTAGCTACGAGAGATTATTGATAATTAGCAGTTGCACATAGGTTTGGGGAATTGTGGTTTACTGCCTAAACTAGTTAATGGACAGAATGAATATGTTTTCCATATAGCTCTACCTGGTTGTTCCATTGGAGTGGTAGCCATGCATATGTATCGCACATGCTGTTAATCAAGTAGCTCGCAGTTGTAGCTGCGCGAGCTGCAAGAGGCCCCAGTATGCATCCGGGATAGCACGGTGCTGAAAAATAAAAGCCATCCCCCTCTGCACTTTAATGGTTTATACCTTGGAAAGATCCTCGTCCTCCCGGATCTTTTCCCCTTTTATTGCCTTCTGCACCTCTTCCAGATTCAAGGTCTCATATTCCACCAGTGCATCAGCCAGCTAGCCCGATATTCAATAAGAGACATTAAATTCTGCGGGAAACACGTACTCGATGCAGCTCTTCCTCACGTGTAGAAAGGATTTGTTTCGCGCGGTTTTGAGCAGCTTCGACGAGACTACCGAAGGATGAGCTCTGCGGCATATTATATGCAAGCGGGACTTACGTTCGGACTTCCGCTTCAATTTCTTCCCGCTTCTGTGAACTCATCGTGTGCAAGTCCTGCTCGTCATAATACACTGGTCCAATCTTCAGGGAATAGCCATAGTTCTGAAACACGTGTGAAATTCGGCGTGAAGCCGATGCAGAATATTATACCTGAACCATCCGCGTAGCGACATCAGTCGCATGAGCGAGATCCGAGATGCATCCGCTGGTCACATTTTCCGGACCATAAACTGAGCAGACAAGTCGCATTAATTGTGATGCTGAAGACGGTGCCCCTGACTGCGTACCAAGTTCCTCCGCCACTCGACCTCCCATGCAGACGTCCATCTCGGCCACAAACTCCTTGAACGACACAGAAAACCGATCGTCTTCGGGCAGTTGGGCGGTCTAGGAATGTAATTATAGGTGCACGTGGTGAACAGCCTGAGTACTCACATAACCGAGGGCATTGCCACGGGGCATACAGGTAACTTTATGTAGCGGCATCGCTCCTTCGGTATACAGCGCTACTAATGCATGCCCGCCCTGTAAGCGGCAACGGGTTATAAAAAAAACATATATGTAACAGATGATATGTGTACCTCATGATATGCGGTGAGCTTCTTCGCTTTGGGATCAATATAAGTACTCCGGCGCTCGGCGCCCATGATTATTCGATCCTGGTCCATTGCTCAGCAGAACACACCGGGTGACGCACAGCAGCCCTACCTTGGCCCATTCAAAATGCTTCATTAGAACAAACTTGTAGCCCTCTCGAGACGCCTGAATGGCGGCTTGACTGGTGAAGGTTAAAGGGTCATCTAATCGTAGTGACGCAGGAACCACGGAGGGGGACTCACTTGACCATGTTCTGCAGATCCGCGCCAGAAAATCCCGGTGTTCCCCGCGCGATGATGGTAGGGTCAACATCTAGAGATGAATGGTTTCTCGCCTGAACGCAGCATACCTGAAGAATGACAGAAGCGTACCTGTTGACGCTATAACGTTCAGCATGTGATGCTTTAGAATTTGCACGCGACCTGTGAATTGGTTTCGAGATGAAAAAAAGTAGCCTCAGTGAGCAATCAGGTTTACCTTTGACGTCGGGTAGGGGAACGGAGATCTTCCTGTCGAACCGGCCAGGTCGCACTAGAGCTCTATCAATAGCGTGCCGTCACTGCCAGGTCTCCGACGAAGCTACATATGAACGCACTGATCGAGTGTTTGAGGAAAGTTGGTGGCAGCAATCACGATGACACCCTCTGCAGACAGCATGTCGGCAATCGGTCAACACGGAAGAATATACTGCGTACCCGTCTGCTGGAATCCATCAAGCTCGACCAAAAGTTGATTCAGGGTCTGACGCTGATCAACACTGCATCCCCATGAACATATGCCAGTCAATCATACCTGCTTCATATAATGCTAACCAAACCACCTCTTCAGTCATCATTGGAACAGAAAAAACGGTGCCCATCAGGCTGTATTTTCATACCTGATCCTTTGGACTACGTTTGCTCCCGATCGCGTCGAGCTCGTCGATAAATATGATGGAGGGCTGCTTCTTGCGTGCGGTGGCGAACAGGTCACGAATTCTCTTGGCCCCAATACCGACGAACATCTCGTCGAATTCGGACCTATGAGCAGAATGAGCCGCGATATGGGGCGCAGACACCGACTCACGTACCCAGATGCAAAAAGGAAGGGCTGGAGTGGAGCTTGTGAGTTGGATTGGCATGTGTTCCCAAAGGATAATGGCTTACCACACCAGCCTCGCCGGCTACCGCACGCGCGAGCATGGTCTTACCTGTCCCAGGAGGCCCAGTAAGGAGGACACCTTTTGGCAGCTTGCCTCCAAGCGTCGCAAAATTGGTAGGATCCTTAAGGAATTCTACAACTTCCTGGAGTTCCTATGTTTGACCGAATTAGAGAAGTTTATAAGATATATTTGAAAAGCCTTACCTCTTTGGCTTCATCTACGCCGTGCACGTCACTAAATTTAACAGTCTTGCCTTGTACCGGCTCGAACTCGGCAGCTTGCGGCCCTGCCTTGAGTAAACCCGAATTCTCGAGTAGCACTGCGAGGATGACGAGAATGACTAAGGAAAATATTCATTGTTCTGGCGTGGCTCCCAGGTTAAGTAGCATAACAAACTTACAAAATCCAGACAAAGCCATTAAACCTAGGAACCGGACAATGCGGTACACAGTCGTGCCCTTAGCTGTCAATCGGGGAGTCAGTTCGAGGGCCAAAAAACAAAAAAAGGGAAGAAGCATACGTTCGCTGACGGTGACATGAATCGGATTCTCCTTTCCACCACCGGCTGCTGAAAGTAGTGGATGCGCACCTGCCACATCATTCTTTGCGGCGTTATTACCAAATATGCTGGAAGCAAACGAGGCACCCGCAGCACGTGTTGCAAGCACAGCTTGTGCGATCTCTTGTGATCTAGAGAGGAGTGGAGGCACCGGCGGCGGTGGCGGCGGTTGTGTTGACGTTGGCGCGGGCTCTGAAGTGTCTGAGGTGGCGGATGACTTGGACGACGACGATGACGCAGCTGTTAAGGGGGTTGCAGAAGAGATCGGAGCATCAGGATGTGAAACTGCAGGCTTCGCTGGCTGGGCAACGAGCAGTAAGGCTAGAACCTGTTCACGTCGTTCGACGGCTTGTTGAATGGGAGCATTGGGATCGGAGCGCATGAGGGCCATTAGATAGAGTTGAAAAGCTTCGTCGGAGCGGAGGAGAGGATTTGACTGGTCCTGATATGAAAATGCAAAGTTAGCTCGATTAGAACAGAGAGGGAGATGACATGAACGGACAAATTCCAGGACCCGCTCCCATCTACTGACAACGCGCTGGTTCCCTTGAGGCAATCCACTGTCCAAGAGGGCCTGGAAATAAGCAATCTGAGGGGGAACATACGATGGAGAGGCATTAGCCGCCGTTTCCAGTAAATTTATTTGCGCTAGAGCGCGGGGAGAAGGGTGTGGATAGGACTGAAACAGGGACAACGGGCGAGTGGTACTTGGCGCAAGTTGAACGGAGCAATGAGTGCGTGGATCCTGCGGTAGTCGATGTGGTCTAGAAGCGAGGGGACGGGCCCGGTGGAAAAAGCGTAAAGGTATAGGGCCTTTAGTGAGAGGTGCGAGAGTAGAGAAAGCAGTTGGGGATTGAAAGGGGTGACTTAGTGGGCGAATATGGCGTATGAGGGACGATGGCGTTATTGTAGCAGAAGTAAGAATCCGTGCAGCAGCACCCTGAGCAATGGGCTGGGATAAACGAGTGAGATATCTTAGACGTAAAGGGATATAATCCTCACTTTCTGTAACGAAACTAAACTTGTACTTGGTTGATGAGCTGGAGATGAGCGTAGGCATGCTGGGAGGTTGGCAGCGACAGTATGTAGCAAACTGAGGGTGCTCCCAAGAACCTAGCAGATTAAATGAGTATACTGAGTTATAAAAGAGCAAATACCTGCCTGGGATGAGTGCTGGGAAGAGAAATAGGCCTGCATCTCAGCAGCTCCAGCAAAAGTGTTAGGCGCTGGTGTCAACAGACGCGCGTACCATCCTTGCCCACAACCTGATGGTCGCGGAATTGTTTCCAGTGCTTGAGCATGGCGGGACACCTTGCTGGCGGCTCTGCTAAATTCACCAATACGTTAGGCTATGATGGTATGAACTACGGGATCAGGCGACTAGAGGAATAGTAGCAACAGAGCTGAAGGGAGACAGATCTAGGCAGATCTGACAAGGGCGGTGAGTATATGATTACTGCTTAGGTACTGCGCCGCCTGCCGCTACCGTACAGCACTTCAAGGCGCCCCCACCATGGTTTTGGAGGTTTTGGTACACGAGGCCGGTCAGATGTTTCGCCGATAGAGTGAAAGGAATGTGTGACGAGCTCTGCTGGATAGCCGCAGCCGGCCGTGATATATCTGATAGCTGCGAGGCTGCCAACGGCGTACGTGCCGCCAGCCAGTTTTCTTCCCAGCTGCCACATATAGGTCACGTTGCCCAGGGTGTGATAAGAAAGGTGGGAAGCTGGCATCTTGCAGTCGGACGGTGCACGCAAGCTACAGAGCTGTTGCCCTCTGTATGGTATGCAATCATTAAGATGATACATACGGTATGGCCGTGGAAGAGTTCTGCTTGGCGTGGAAATGTTGGGTATATGGCAAGGATCGCCGAAGTTGTCCCTGACTTAGCCAAACGATTAATTGCAATGACGTTAGTGTGAGGAGTAAGTAAAGGCGTTCACGGCTAAGCGTCCCCTCGCGGCTAAGCTTGCCCTCTTCCACGGCGCACCCCTGCGCATTCCATGAGTACAAGTCTTGAAGACCTCGCACGCAAACGTGGCTGTAGAGAGTGTCGCAGACTCAAGCTCGGATGCGAAAGGCATTTGATGTCCGTGTTCAAAACATTCATTTTCTCACATCATGGACAGGAAGTGGCCCTGTCAAAACTGTCGAAAACGCGGGTGAGTCTTTCTTTGAGGCTATGTCACCCAGGCTCAAGTCTGTTGCGGTGCCACTGGCAGGTGTGCAGGTGAGAGTTATAGCACTCGTTCGCTTTGCAAAACCTGTGACCGCATGGTGCCTGCCCTAGATATCTGTCCAGACGGTGCGTTACATCTTTTCACATCCCCCAGTTTCCCATTTGATTCGCTTCGCCACTGGTAGGTGTTTTCACCAAAGGCATGCGGTGCGTCATATACTTCTCAACGCCCTGGGCACGTTTGACCTCTGGCTAGGTCTACCAAGAACGAAAGACTGGTGATGCACGAAACAATCGGGCAAATGAGCTCGCGTATATCCCAGCTAGAAGCAGCCATCGAATCTATGCAGGCCCTGGTGTCAACCCAACCACACCCTCTCCTCCAGGGCAGGGAAGAGCAAGTCATGCATCCCATCGTTAGCACCCAAGTCAGGAAATCCCCTAGTACACCGGAGGAGGATGTCATCAAGGCGTTAGGTGCCTTCTTCATCGGCAATAAAGGCGAGACGACATTTCACGAAGCATCTGCTACGTCTGAGGCAAGTTTCGCACGAATTTCGCCAAACACTCCTAACCTCTTCTTTTTCCGGGATAGTATCTTTTAATCGTTCGTGCTTGATATCAGTATTTACTGTCGATCTGCGTGACTTTGACCCCTCCCATCCAGAATCCTGCTTCCAAAAGCCCCACCACCCAGCACTCATTTCAACGTCCATCTACCGCCCCATCCTCCCTCCCACCTGACCTCCTGCTCCTCAGTGCGCTATCTCCCTTCCCGCCTGAGACAATCAACACTGTTCTGGAGGATTTTCTCCCCCACGTGCCTCCTTTTCCACGTGCCCAGTTTCTAGCACGGTCTTACTTCGAAAATGGTGCATGGAGGTGACGTGGTGGTTCATATCCTGCTTTGTTATGCCTTCGCTCAAGAACTCCCGTTAGCGTGGACCCGGTGCACCAAGCAGACTTTATGCATCGTGTTCTCACAGAGTGCTACCCAGATCACGAACCTTCATTATCACGTATATCAGCCGACCGTCTATCAATCATGTTCATGGTGTTTGCTGTGGGAGCCTTCTTCGATTTCGAACAGTCGTTGATCCCCCCGAGGCTGAGGACTTTTACGTTCTCGCGCGAGCCGCCTTGTGTGTTCGTCCTGTATATGATTACCCAACGGTCTATGCGATTCAATCCATGGTGCATATTTTTCTATCTGTGTGTAAGGGTGAGGGAAGGGACGAGACAGCTGACTGTACATCTTGCTAGACGTTGATGATGTGGTTTCAAACACTGGCTGGCCATCGGACTTATGCCTACCGACCACTCCTATGGGGCGTTCTTAACACCGCCTGTGAATTGGTAAGTCGTGACAATTGAACATGAGTCTACATTCTGACGACCTCCGGCTAGATGAATCTTAGTGCGACTCAGACAGCTTTTGTTTCAGTCGAAATCTCACCTCTCTTTTCCTCACGTAGATCGAGATCCCAGAACGCTTAACATCGAAGGAATAGAGGCTGAAGTCCGACAGGTCGCCTTTTGGGAGGCAAAGAGCCTTGATCAGTGGCAGGTGTGTATCTTCAGCATCATAAGGTCCTGGGTTGATTCGGCACATATTGCAGGCATTTGCATCCGGTCGACCCGCCGCCATATCCTCTCTCATTGAAGACTGCAAGCAACCCTATGAGGAAGCGTATCTCAACCCTGACGCTCAAGAGGCTGATCACAGAGTTTGTATGTCGTCAGGTTCCCCGAGATGTTATAGCTCATGTACCGCACAGGGCTCGGGTGGAAGCAACATTTTACAGATGTCGTCAACACTGTCGCAGACCAAGCTTTCCGAGCCAAAGACGTCACTTATAGCCGTATCCTCGCCCTTGAAAAACAGTTGCGTCATCACCCCACACCAGTCCCCCTCCGGTGGCCTTCGACCAAAGGAGCTATGTATCAGAAGTTAGGGCGCGCGCGTCTCACAGGTATGCAGTGCTTGGGTCGCATCATCTTACAGGAGTCCAGTAAGTTATATCATTTATGATGTCCAAGCTGGGTAGCCTGAAACTTGCGGCCCAAGGCCTTCTACATCTTCACCGATGGTTTTTCATGCAGGCGGTTCGAGAAAAACCTCATGATCCCTTGGATCATCAGTACTCCTATTCTGTGCGGACAGTGTAAGTCTATGGTTGAATGGACCCAACTTCTTTGTTGAGTTAGTACGCAGATATCAAAGTGCATCTGCAATCCTCATGAGCCTGGGGACGATGTATGCGTATCACCCAGTTCTCGTCTCGAGATGTAAAACTGCTTGGGCTCATGCCTTCTCCGCAGCCGTGAGTCCTTTTATACTGGGTGATTATTATAATGCTGACCATTTGATAGCTAACAATGGGCACGCTTGTAGTCTCCGCGCCGACAATTCCTCTTGCGCACCCGGCCATGATCGAATTCGAGCGCGCATGTACGTTGTTCCAAAACACAGGACAAAGTAGTGTTCAGCCTGACAACGCAGCTGTACGTCGTGACCACCTGCAATCCAAATCCAAATGCTTATAGCATATTCGGCTATTTCACAGCGTATTCTAATGGATCTACTCCAAGCTGCCAAACGAGCGAGGGATCAGGGATATTCACTGACGACAACGCCGGAATCCGTGGTAATAGACGAAAACAACTCGGGGTCAAGTCAGTCTCCCGTTAGTGTTGGCTCGCAACAATCGTGGAATTCGACGTCCTCTTCGAGCGGTTTGTCGCAGATTCCAGTGACAAACCCAGGTAGTCATCATAATCGCGGCATTTACGCCTCAGCGGATCATTACCAAAAGACGGAATATGAACCAGCTGCTGTGAGAGAGAATCTACGACAGTGGTGGGACTCGGCGGCACAAGAACAATGAGATTGATGTGTCTCCATTTTGCCTCTGTTTCCTCCTTTCTACTATATGTAGCCAAGCAGCATGAATGTATCGCTCGATTGAGTTGTTTCAAACATCCATAGCTGATTGTTGAAGCCATTGGTAAGCGAGGCAACTCCGACCTACTTATACTTCTGAGCAACTTTATTTACCAGCCACCTGCCTAGATGTCGACGGAGCCTGGCAAAGATGAAGGTGATACTAACGTTCCCCCTTACCACACTAATCCAGCTCAAAGTAATATCTTACTTATATAGCTCTGGCGGGTCTCCTGTCCCTTGCGGAGACATGCAAGTCAGCGATGGTCTCAGTAGACATGCTGACATATGATGATGCCCCAAATACGAAGCCTGTGGCAGACCTTCGAAAAGATATGCTTTCGCTCCACCACCTCATCCATACATCTACAACACGTCTCTCGGTGTCTTTGGGCAAACCTCCGCCCTCATACTCTCTTGCCCAGGTTCCACTCAAGGATCTCGTGTCTCAGGTTGTACAACTCACTTCATGCGCGTGCTCTTATCCTCCCGGTATTCTACGCAGGGAAGCCATCTGGGCATCCGAGGGAACCATCCGGGCGTTGGCAGCACTTGTGCGGCACTTTGAGAAGCAATGCCGGCAGGGTGAGACAAGTGGAGAGGAGTACTTGGCAAAGACTGGTGCCATACATGATGCTGTGACGAAGGCTGAAAATTTGTCAAACGATGAAACGGAGGCCATTATAAGAGCTTGGAAGGTGAATGGGGAAAGTCTTGAGGATTCGCTGAAGGAGGTGAAAGAGATGGAGGACAAGGATGGGGACGAGGAACAAGAACAGTCTAACGAAGATGGGGGTGATGGGTGGGACGAGCTGGGAGAAGAGTTTGGCAGGAAGCTAAAACCTGAGGAGATGCAACGAGTTAAGCAGGTAGGTGGCGTGGCGGCCAGATATCTCTGCAAAGGTCTTCATATGCATCGTCAGATATATCCTCTCATGCGTTTCACGACATTACTTCACGCAAAAATACTGTCGCATCATATCCTTACACCACCAGGATCGCAGCCGCATCCAGTGTCCCACCTGAACAATCTGCTGGCGTATTCAAACTCTCTTCCAGTGGCCCATGACGAGCTTGCATCGTCTCTGTATGCACCGCAGGACGTCGAGGGCATCAAGGAGGCTGCTCAATTAGTTTATGACTTGACGCAGGATTTGGATCAAGAGTTGGGTGTAACCGAAGCGAGTACTGAGAACTTAGTCGCGGAAAGGCTAGCGAAACTGCATATTGGGAGTGGGTCGCAGAGCTTGACATGGTTCAGGAAATGTTTTTCGCAGATAAACAGCATCTATAATGGTCTCGTGTTGAGCGAGTAATGTGATAAGCGTGGCGATGTCATGAGCAACTGAAGTTGGCATCAATAAGTTCGGTCTGCTCGGAACCGAGCCTGTGGTTAGTCGACTACAAGGGCGGCCTATAAGCGTCAAGCATATTTTTTCCCATTCTACTATTACGATGATACTTCCCAAGGACGAGGGCTACACCGAGGAAGAGCTAAGCCCAACGTCGTTCACGTTCCCAAGCCAGGACGTTTGGGTGCAGAATGCCTCGCTCCAGGACAAAGAAGGTACGTAGCGAGTACTGGCTGCACGACTTGAATTACATTTGGCTATGTCAGAACTGGCCTACAAACTGTTGTCGTCGCTTCCTATTTCTAACCTGGCCAAATTGCAGCGGAAAATTGCTCCGCTGTTGCAATTAGACATTGTTGGGGTAATACGTCTCGATTCATGCTTCAGAACTGCGAAACTCACATAGTCTATAGTTTCTTCCCACCGAACTTTCCCTCCATATCTTCTCGTACCTGCAGTCACAGCATCTGCTTGTGTGCGCACTCGTCAATCAACGTTGGCGTACTCTTGCAGACGATCCTTGGCTCTGGAAACGTTTGTGCACAATTCAAGGCTGGGAATGGCGGGAACCCCATTCATGTCGTGCCCTTGACTTCACTCCTCTGGCCGAATTCAATGACGAGGGCGTGGGAGATGATGAGGATGATTGGACAGGCCCAGACGTCGATTCTGGAGTCATGTCCACGTCCAGCAATACTTCTGCCCTGACGCGTATCCCTTATAATTACCGTCACTTCACAACCCCCCCGCCTTTCCCATGTAATAACACCTCTTTAATCCGTTATTCAGCCCCGCCGACACTTCCCTCTTTGTCCCTCCCTTCTCAGCCGGATTACAAGCGGCTCCATCAAACCCACATCCTACTCCGCAATCGCATCCGCCACTCATCCTACCGTCTCACGTATTTGCAAACCCGCCATACCCCCAACTCCCATAACTCAACTATTTACTGTCTTCAACTGTACACTTTTCCAGACTTGCCAGACTGCCCCAGTTGGCAAGTTCTATTCACAGGCTCGATGGACAAAACCATCCGTCAGTGGGACCTATCAAGGGGGACTGTGGAACGCGTGTTTCAGGGAGTCCATGACGCAAGTGTACTCAGCCTTTGTGCCCGAAAGAACTTTATTGTCAGTGGAGGTAACGATGGAAGGGTGGTCGTATGGAATATACAGACCGGCGAAGTCGTCAAAGTAATCGAAGATCATTTGGATCGCGTTCTTTGCGTACGCTTTGATGACACAAGGCTTGTGTCTTGCTCACCTGGTGGGCTCTAGCCGATTCGTCTGGGTACGCATTTGACCATTTTCTAGATCGGACCATTAGAACATACCTCTTCCCCAACTTGTCGCCTCATCTTGTCCTGAATTCACATCGTGCTGCGGTCAATGCAATATCTATTACCCGTACTCAGATTGTCTCAGCGTCGGGTGACCGCTCAGTTCGTCTCTGGGATGCAGAAACCGGGGCGCTACTGTACTGTTTTGAACATCATCACAGTCGTGGGTGCGCCACTCTATTCTGCTCCTCCCTCTGTGTTGTTGCTCACATCTTCCGACCAGTATTGCATCGATCGACTTTGCACCTCCTTATATTCTGTCGGGTTCATCGGACACGCACTTGCGTTTATTCAATGTCCTCACATCTCACGGCTGGTCTACGTCACCTGAGTTTGAGCGCTATTCGTGTAGGTCATCTCCTTCGACCGTCTGTCAAGGCTGTGGCAGTAGTGAAAACGCTGGCGACTATGCTGCGAGGCGGATGAGTAAAAAGGGGATGCAAGGCCACCGAGGATTAGTCAGGTCTGTTGCATTAGGAGACAAGTTTGTAGTGAGCGGAAGCTATGACCAAACCATCAAGGTACACCAAATTTTTTTTTATTGCTTTTGAACGACTTACAACATTTTCTGAAGGTTTGGGACAGGGCAACCGGGGAGCTCGTTGCGGACTTGATGGGTGGCCACAGTGGAAAGATCTGCAGCGTAGCCTGTGATGGTGCCAAGGTAAGTATTGTATAGCGCATGACCTTCTTGCACTAAAAGGTTATCCTCATGTACTATCGGTATGGTGTAGATTGTGTCTTGTGGGGAGGATCAGGTATGTTTTTGCTCTCGTGAATCTTCGATTCCATCGTTCATTTCCATCGCTCAGCGGATTTGTATTTGGGATTTTGCACATGGCATCACTACATCGTTTGTCAAGCTGTAGCTTATGATGTTTCGACTGCTCCGTCCTTGTCTGTATAACTCTCTATGGCTAGCAATGTATTGGATGAACTATTTTCTTCGAGTCTTCTCTGCAGATGTCCAAATTTGTTGCATCAAATTACGTAAAATTACTCACGAGCATTGCTGGCCAAGGAAACCAACCTACTTGCTATGTTTGTACCAGGTCGCGGCTTACAATGGCTATTCCACATTGTCCTTGACCTCGTGCAGCGTCTTTTACTCTGGATACTGGCTTCGGGTCCCGTTCCAAACCACATTGCATTCGTAATGGACGGTAATAGGCGGTACGCTAGAAGCAAGGGAAAGCCTATCAGAGATGGACACTACGCAGGGTACTCTGCACTGTATCGTGTAAGGCTGATTACGGTGCACTGCTCCACCTCCCATCGTGACCCGAAATTCAGATACTCGAGGTCTGCTTCCGTCTGCGTATTCGCGCGGTGACCGTTTATGCATTTGCCATTGAGAACTTCAACCGACCACCAGACGAAGTGGATGCTCTGATGGATCTATGCAAGGAAAAGCTAACAGAGCTCTGTGAGCAAGGGTGGGTAATACCAGTAACCCTCAATCAGGTTATCTTCCGACGCTACTGATGCAGCTTCCAAGGGAGCTTCTCGCAAAGCATGGTGTGCGGCTGAATGTACTGGGCAAAACTAGCTTGCTACCCCAGCATGTTAAAGACGCGATCAAGAAGGCTGAAACCATGACACGTCACCACAACAGGCGAGCGTTTTCTTTTCCGTTAAGGTTGAGTCTTGCGTCAATTAATGCATGTATAGAGTTCTCCTTAATGTCATGATGGCGTATTCTTCCCGCGATGAAATAACCACAGCCGTGCAGTCGACAGTGCGGAAAGCTCTAGATCAGAATTTACCCGCACAGTGCGTGGCTGCCCCATACCCCATACGCCGTCAGCTCCCATACAAGCTTTTTTCTTCACAGCGATATCATTGAAGATAGCATCGATGCAGAGCTATACACTACTCTGGCTGGCAATGTGCCTGTGGACATTTTTGTTCGTACGAGCGGTGTGAAGCGTTTTAGTGATTTTCTCACTTGGCAGGCATGTACTCTACTCCGGCTACCTCCATTCGTTCCTTATCGATTGCCGCCTTGTGCCTCAGTGTTGCGAAGCTACCCAAGTACATTTCACACCCACATATTGGCCGGAGTTGGGGCTCAGGGATTTTGTACCCATTCTGCTTGATTATCAGCGTAAGGTTTGGTCGCGTAGGTTCTTGTTGGCACCTTGACAAGGAGACTACCGCTAAGTACTGTATAAACTATTGCTCTTTTTCGATCATTACTTAAATGTGAATGCCGTCGTGGTATAATTATTACCTGTGTATAGACCATGCTAGATGGGTTCCTTTTGGTGTAAGGGTTGACCTTGGTGCAAATCCAAAGAGGATGTACACGCGGAAGTTCCATGAATCAGAGATGGTGATTGCGAAATCACTTCTGACAACAATGCGCTGACTGTGACAACGTTATGAGTGGAAGTGGTATCTTGTATGTAGTATTAACATCTTCCACGGCGTGACACAATTCAAGAAAAGGCCGTTAGAGATTACCCTTGGAACCCTTCGAGAAGACACCTGGTTCAACCTTGGAGCATGCGATCCGCGATCACAAATTATGAGATACGTGTATGCGATCAAATAGACGGAGGTGGCCCATTTTCCGTCTCGAAGCTGCGACTGAAGTATCCATGAATGATGTTGACCAAGTCCATTGTGGGACCAAATTTGGTCATTATTTGTTTTAGTGTCTCCTCGCGGGATGCTAGGATGGCATCTTCACACTGTTCGCGGCACGCGAGTAAGGCCGCAGTGACGGTGGGGATCACCTCCTTCAGAGTCCGCTTCCGGAGTTCATTCAGAGTATGTGTGTCAAGCGGTGGCGGTGGTAGTGAAGGCTGCCCACGCATACCTTTCACAGCTGCGGCTATAGCTTGAAATTCACGTTCACGGCTATCTGATGAATCCTGCACAACACGGAGGGATGCCTGACACTGAAACAAGACCAGGCAAGTCGTTCAGGATAACATTGTCACATTGATATAAAACTGACTTCTGCAAGAGCCTGTTTCAAGGCTTTGTTCTCTTCTTGTAACCTCCTTACGTCTGCAGAGATTTCGGCATGTTTGGTAATTTGATTCGCTGTCTCCTCTTCGAACTCATCGTGGTCTCGAGCTAACCTGGTCACTTCCTCCTGGAGTAGATTTTGGTCTTGACTCATGCCTGGCTCAGGATCTCCTGTTGCTGATTGGATCACCTCCCCTTCTTCGCCGAATGGTTCTCCCAGGTGTAAGTTACTCATTTTCTGCTCTACCCGAGCATCCAGGATGTCTTTAGCCATTTCCGCTTGCTGCGTGGCTCTGTTGTCAATGTCGGCCAGAAGTGTTTCCAGGTGTTCCAGGCGTTTCAAGATTTGGTCATTTTCAGCACGTGCTGCATCCGACACCGAGTCATGTGGTCGTTTTTGTCCAGGCTCATCATGTTGTTCCTTGGACTGAGAGCTCCAGCGGGTCGCCTCAAGGGTAAGGTTGTGAATAGCACCCTCGAGTTGGTCTAACCGAGTCCGAACTTGACGCAGTGATGCTCGATCGTGGGCAAGCGCTTCTTCATCTATAGCACCAGTTGCAAAGACGTCGGCGTCAACCAGTTTGGAGAGAATACCGTCCATCTTGGTTTTAACTTCTTTACCCTTCTCCTCATAGTCCTTTGTGAGCCCATCCAATCTCGACTGGGCATTTCCACTGGTGTGGGTGTATTGAACGGTCTTTTGCATCTTCCGACGCATCTCCAGCCTATGTGCAACCTGATTGAATTCGTTGCGGAGCATAATAGCCTCCACAAGTAATCTGTCCGTCAACTTCAGCATCAGATGTGCGAAATTCAACTAAACTACGCACGTGACGCGATTCCAGTAGTACTTACGCTTGTCGGAGGACGGGCGGACACCCGCTTTAGACACCCTTTCCTGGTCGGTCTCATGTGGAACAGGTGCTTCCGTTGCTAGTGATCTGCGCGGAATAGGTGGGGATCTGGGACGAGGGAGGAGAGGCGGAGGGTGAGAGGGAGGTGGAGGAGGGTTGGAAGAAGGCTGAGGCGGAGGAAGGGACGAAGGCGGCGGCGGCGGCGGAGCGGCGCCCCCCCAGTCTGTAGCGGAGGCCGAAGGCTTACCCCATCCTTTTATAACTTCTGCCTCCCCCCATACCATGGACCGTTTATTTGAAGCCTCAACTTCACCAGCGAATTGTTTGCTTGCAGCCTCATTCCGCTCACCAGAAGTAACCGCGGACTCTTTCCATCCACCGCGTGAAGACCCTCCCCAGCCACTGTTGGTGTCACCGTGGTCTTTGGGAGCTAAAGGAGTAGTGTTAGCACCTGACCTCCAGACACTTTCGCCACCCCTAGCCATTTTAGAGGTCTCGTCCCTACCTCCGCCTCTACTCTGTCTGGCGGACGACCCCCTGGGCGATGTAGGAAGACTTCGGTCCCGGGAGGAGGACCATTCGCCTGTCTTTATTCGTGAAGAGTCACCGCGATTCATAGAGGAGCCCTGCGACAAATTATGCGACCGAGTTGTCTTTGGTGCTCTTATCCAATGGAGAGAACCTGGATGCAAAACGACAGTCTTGGACAGAGACGGTGAGAGGCTTGCCCGTGTCCTGATCGAAAAACTTTGAGACTTCAGCAAGGCAGTTTAGCAAAGTATAAGGAATGAAAGGCGTATCAAACAACGCGGCCGAAGTCACGGTCCCATTGAGAGTGTTACAGTATTATATTATTTTCGTGTCATGTCCGACGCTTATAAAGCGATCCGCTCCAACTTTACTTTCACGTCCACGGGGGCCTCACTACAGCGGTTGCCTGTGAGTAGATAAATAACAAGCTCTCACAAGGGTAAGTGGGAGCTCCGTCTTTTGCAACGGGCTGGATCCCCGCATTGACCTCTGCTGGCTCCACTCCTCTTCTTTACTCGACCTCTCAAGAGAACGCATGTCGTGTAACAGCAGGAGGTTAACCCCGCCTCGAATAAATTGAAGTCGCCAGTCTCGCGCATGTCATCGTCTGTGAGCTCGAGAAAAACAAGCTTCGCCTTCGACTCAGCTGCGACAAGAACATACCCAGGATCCCGCTATTCAGCCCCTGACGGGAGGGGGTACGGGTGCACCTGGTAGGTCAGTTAAACGGTCACTGCATTGCACAGATTCTTTTCCAGTAATACATCTGCGTGCACGGGATACAATCGGGATAAGGAAATCAATGGAGATAATATCATACGCTCGATGTCAGCCCTAAGAAGGCTCCACAGCTTCAGGCTGGGAAGAGAAGGAACGATAAATAGCCTCTGCCTTAAGTATCGTTGGCTCAAGACTAGCAAGTACGGTGTTTTTGATTTCTTCGTGGTGGGACCCGATTGTACTATGTATTTGGGCCATGGCGGTGTCTATGTGTTGCTGAACGTCGACCGTGAATTCGTTATCGTCGTACCCGTCAGGAAAGTCTGTCCGGCCTTGTGGGACTCGCCCTAATTCGATGAGTTCTTCCAATATCTTTTGCGTTCGTTGGCCCAGATCAGCCTCCCGTAGTTGCACTGACCGCATTTCTGACGCTAGCTGCTCAGAACGAGTCATATAAACCACAAGAAAATGAATGGGTCGAAATTTACCAGATCCACTGCTTGCATCATATCGCCAGTCTCCAGTTTCAACGTTCCAACTTGTGATGCCAATTTATTAGTGTCTATATCGGCCAGCTCACCGCACAAGATGTCCAAGTCAGCATCCAACTTTCGAACGGCATCCCGTGGAGAGTCGGCGAGTACCGGGGGTACGATCGGTCTTTCAAGCAGCCAGTCTTCTACTCTCTCATCAACCAATTCCAAAAATGGTCCTTCATGTAACGTCTCTGCCTCCAAAGAAGTTGCCTCGCTTTGAAGGCGGTCCAACTGTGCGAGAACGTCACGAGGATTGAATGATGTTTGGACAAATCGCTTTTCTGCTACGCGCCTTCTTTTCGAAGCACGCGATGCAGCCTCTTCTTCAACATGTTGGCTTTCATGGAGTCTGCCTATTTCTCTGATTTTGGTCGCCTGCGTCTCTATCAGATCCAACCGCCGATCAAAGTCTGCACTGCTAGTGGAGAGATATAATTGGTGCCGTTCAACAGACAGATCAGACTGCGTTTCAGTGGGCAGAGTCCAGATACCTTCTTCCATCAATTGGGAGACAATAGGAATTAGACTCTCCTCCAAAACCTTGTGTTTATTCTGGATAGTTTCTAAGTTCGGTCCATCTGAAGGCGCAGGGGTTTCCAAGTTTTCTCCGCTGAATGAGAAGCAGGAAGCGAGGTTTTCCAAGTTGAACTGCATTTTGGCGCGTAGTGTGAGCCGTCGATTGATCTCAGACATCTTAGACATTATGTCCTGCGCTTGTGCAAGGAGACTGTTGATTGATCAAATGGTTGTATTTAATATGAGGCGAAGCGAGACACACATAATTCGTTTCTTCCAAGCCTGTTGCTGAGGACCTGTATCGGCGCTCTGGGACACAACAGAGCTGGAAGCTAAGGGTAACCGCTCGGGATCTACCTGCGGGTTTAGAGACGACGCTGAGGAGAGCTGAGATGTGGAACGTGGGACATGCTTTTGGTCAACGCCGACATTTGATGTGGTTGAAGTCGCGAGTAGATCCTTGGACTTTGGTGGGAACGCTGAAAATCCGGATAGCATGGGCGGACGTGATTCAACTGGATCGCGTCCCTGTTTCCTCAAAGCCGGTGGAAGCCTATGAACTATTTTAGTTTCTTTAGGGGCTGCAGTACGCTGATCAGAATCTTGCAGCGTTGAGCGTGATGCTGAGGAAACGGCGGGGGAGTTAGATTTCCGTTCCCTGTGTGATATAGATTCCTCAGCAACCTTCCAATCCCGGTCGCCCGGGTGGATGAAACGACAACTTGAGCCGGATCGACAGCCTCCATTGATGGGCCTCCCACTATAGTCAAAATACTGGGGCCCAGTAAGCATACATAACATACTAAAATCCAGGTGGACAACACACCATACATCGCACGCGCGACCTGTAAGGTGGAAGAGAACTCCAGCCACTTTGTTCTGGATGTACGAACCGGCAGCCAGGTGTAGGACAGCCACCATGGATCGGAGTGCCATCCGCTTCATACCACTGTAGCAGCCATATTGAATAAGTCAGAGTAGGTCATGGACGAACGTCCTACCTTGCAACGTATGGATGGCATGACGCTCAAGTCGAAGTGACAACACGTGACTGCCACTATTATTTCGTCGTCCACAATGCCAGTAGCTACCACATCCCAAGGTCAGGACAAGTTACTGATGTCAACTTTTTATTCAAACATCGTTTTCAGCACCGTCGCAAACCGAACGGCTTCTACGCGTGACGTCTGCTATCGCCGCTGAGCTCATCGTCGCACATGACACAAACCAATCCGTTTCGTTGAACGAAATACGTTCCAGGCTGTCGAAGAAGTTTGGGTATAGTGGACAGCCTCGCCTTGTGGATATCATTAGTGCTGTCCCGGATGACTATAAAAAGGCTTTGTTGCCGAAGCTGAAAGCTCGACCCATCCGCACTGCGAGCGGCGTATGTTGTATCCTTGATTCAGCGCGAAGATGTTCCATTGATAATAAATCTCAGATTGCCGTGGTTGCTGTGATGTGCAAGCCACATCGCTGCCCCCACATAGCCATGACAGGAAATATATGCGTGTAGGTCTCAGCTCCGCGTTTCAAATATCGAAGCAACCTAACCAATACAAAGATATTGTCCTGGCGGACCGGACTCAGATTTCGACTACAGTACACAGAGTTATACCGGTTATGAGCCCACCAGCATGCGTGCCATCCGCGCACGGTACGATCCATATGAGCAGACACGGGGTCGCGTCGAACAGCTTAAAAGTCTGGGTCACAGTGTCGATAAGGTTTTCTTTTTCTCCTGAAAAATCGCACAAGGCGTAATAATTATCGTGCTCAGGTAGAGTTTATTGTCATGGGCGGCACTTTCATGAGCATGCCGGAGGACTATAGAAACAAGTTCATTGCTCAGTTGCACAATGCTCTTTCGGGCTACACAGGGACAGATGTAGATGAAGCCGTCAGGTAACCACAATCGTGCCCTCAATTCTGGTTGTCGGACTAAAAGCACTGCACTGGTTAGGTTTTCGGAACAAAGTAAATCCAAAGCCATTGGGATCACTATAGAGACCAGACCTGACTATTGTCTGCGCCCACACCTGAGGTATGTACCGTCGGATGTCTGGGCCATTTCATATCTCATCGTATCAAGCCAAATGCTGCGCTACGGCTGCACGCGCTTGGAAATTGGCGTACAATCTGTGTACGAAGACGTCGCTCGCGACACGAACCGAGGACACACCGTTCGCGCCGTCTCCGAGAGTTTCCATCTGGCGAAGGATGCGGGATTCAAAGTGGTGGCCCACATGATGCCAGATCTACCCAACGTAGGCGTTGAGAGGGACATGGAACAATTCAAAGTCGGTTATCTCAACTCACTGACCTGCTGCATTCATTTGACTATGCCATATATGGCGCTCTTGTAGGAATATTTCGAAAATCCTGCTTTCCGTTCAGATGGACTAAAGATTTACCCTACCCTTGTTATCCGTGGCACAGGTTTATACGAGCTATGGAGGACCGGTCGCTACAAAAACTACACACCCAACGTCCTTGTTGATGTCGTGGCCCGCATATTGGCACTCGTTCCACCATGGACAAGGGTGTACCGTGTACAACGGTATGAGTTAATTCATAGCTTATGTTTTCATCTTTTTTCATATTTGTTGGAGGGACATACCGTTACCGTTGGTGTCGAGCGGGTGTGAAAACTCGGGTAATTTGCGAGAGTTGGCTTTGCAACGTATGAAAGATTTTGGCACTGAATGCCGAGACGTACGCTTTCGTGAAGTCGGAGTACGTGACTTGCAGCGCTCGATATTGTAATGCAGTCTGCGTGTATTGACTGTTGATCAACAGATCCACGAAATACATCACAAAGTGCGCCCAGAATCGGTGGAGCTCCTGCGCCGCGATTATACTGCGAACGGGGGTTGGGAGACATTCCTATCTTACGAGGACCCTGAACAAGACATTCTTGTTGGGTTGCTGAGATTACGGAAGTGTTCAGCAGAAGGCACGTTCCGGTCCGAATTACTTCCAAGACAAAACGCACAGGGGGGGAAGGTGGATGCAGCATTGTCAGGGAATTACATGTGTATGGCACTGCCGTCCCAGTGCACGGAAGAGATCCGACCAAATTCCAACACCAGGTACGATGCCTTCAATATATGGGAGTCGTTTACCCGAACGTGCTGCCAGGGCTTTGGAACTCTGTTGATGGAAGAAGCTGAGCGAATAGCACGAGACGAGCACGGGAGCATCAAATTAGCGATTATCTCTGGTCAGTGCTGACGCGTCATAAGGCGCCTGTAGCTAACAGCTCATTCAGGTGTCGGAACTCGAGATTACTATCGAAGGCTAGGGTACGAGCTTGATGGCCCTTACATGTCCAAGTATCTGTGAGATTCCTAGGTCACGAGTCGCCCAGGAGTAACGTGTGGTAATTAGGGAATAAGAGTTCCTCTTCTACCGTTTTCCGGATAACGTCCTGGATGAACCTCTCTACCCTGGTCACGTTCTTTAGGACATGCTTATCAGCCTGTCCTATCTCCGTTTCGATGAAAATGGAAGGCAAAAGCCGCAGACCAACAGGGAGAGGCTTTCCAGAGCGCGTATTTGCATCTGTTGGACTACGCTCCGAATCCAGTGATTGTCGATTGGAGCGATCCCCTGCAGGGCCATAAGGGTCCAAGTCATCTAGTATACAAAGATGCACACGACGCCGGACACCTTCATATGCAACGACTATTTCGCCGGTGAAGATAAGCCCAGTGACTGACAGCTTGATGGGAAGCGACATGAAAGACGGAGAAGGATAATTGATTAGAAGAGATGTTGTGATTGTTAAACGTAAGTTCGATTGGTGAGTGACACGGAGGTGAAGTTGCAGATTTGGAACCTCGGCTGTTACGTTCGCTGCGGGTGGTGGAGGCTCATGCTTAGCATGTTCCTGCGCGGGGGGTGTACTGGAAAGGAATGAGGGAGGGAATGCATATTGGGATGGAAAATGGGTGCTTGGCGTTCCAAGCATTGAATGATATAAAGGGGGGCTGCGGAGAGCGTCACCCAGGTTCGGAACACTCATCGTGCCTTGCCAGGACCCTGGAGTACCGCTGAAAGGGTCAGTCGAAGGTCCTCGACCATACCGTACGTGTGGAGGTAGATGGTGGTAAGATGGTGCCTCCTCAGCGATAGCCTTGCCAACGCCTTTCCTCGAGACCCATTCAAAGCCGTCAAGGTCGTCGGCCGCTCTCACATCCTCTCCCACTCTCGTGTTGCCTTCGTCCTCATCATCCTCCAGAAAATCACGATAAATTTCTCGTACATCCACCACTTCCACGTCCGGGGGAGCCGAACCAAAGTCTAATGACATAACAGTGACTGGACCGATGAAAGAAGGACGAGATGTGGTAGATAAGTGTCCATTTATGACATCTACAAGACTTGAGGCAAGAGAAGAACGAAAGAGTGTGTCCCATTCAAGATCGATAGACATCCCAATGAGCGCAGGATGATCGGCGCTACCGTAATCAGCCCGTCTCTCGCAGCCAAACAGTGATCCACTGACACCGTCAACGCGTCCACAACTTAAATCCATTCCCGTTCCAAAGACTGTCTCGCGCAGCGGATGCCGTGTCTTCGCTGTAGGACGTACGCATCCAAACAAATAGTAAGGTGCTTGGTCGCCGAACTACAGTAATATATGGCCTAAATGCTATGCTTAAGATATCTACGGGTATATAGCAAATGTTCAATATAATGTTCGTCACTACTGGGCACCATCTCTTCCAAAAAATTCAGTGTCCAGTGTGCCAAGCGTGGGTCGTGGCGCTGAAGGGGGCCGTGTTGGTGGGTGGGATGAGGGTGGGCTGGGTGTCCGTGAGCTCGTGTAGAAGGGCTGACCATAGTTTCTGTACTGGACATCGAGATGCACGTTGGACGTGTCGGGACGCGATGAAACAAGCCCGAGAGCGGAAGCGATCGAGCGGGAATTGGATTTTGCGATAGTAAATCGTTTCTTCCCCGAGAACTGGCCAAGGATGGGCGAATTGGGACCAATGGGCGAACCAGGGAAAGGTATACCGTGACGGACGTCGGGATTGGTTGATGAAGTAGCAGGCTTCCCGGTTGGCTTGTTGTACATGATCGTAGCGAGGAGGACGGTTGTCGCGCCGAATACGAACGCGGGGGTGATTCTGAAATTGAAGAGCACGACCGAGGCAAGAAAGGATATTATGATGCTTAGACTGGTGGCGAAACCTTTTAAGATGTTGTCCGAATACTTTATGACGACAGCCGTCACAAGGCCTCCGAACACTTGCACGGAGACCGTGGCCCATGCCCAAAGGCCGAAATTACGGAACAGGTCCCAGAACCAGCCCGCCGAATCGGTAGGGTGACTAGAAAAAACGATAGGAACAAGGGCGGGGAGAAGAGAAAATAAAGATAATTGGACGTTACGGATCCAAAGATCCGCTTTTGAGCCTTTGAGAACCATCTCGAAGTACACGCCGGCTAGACCAGACGTAAAGCATGCGGCTGTGACCGCGAGAAAACCCTTGAGAGGCTGCATGGAATGCACGCCAGGGTCCTCAAACGGGGGCGCAAGATGCGGCCCGCGATCATTGAGGTTGAGGGTGTCATTTTGTGCCATTATGGCAGCAGAGTCATTAGGGGGTGGAGTGTGCGTCCCGGAACCAGCCCCCGCCTGAAGCTGAACGATGCCCACACCGATTGCCAGGAAAAACAAAGCAAGCCACTTGGTACTTCCAAGCTTCTTGCGTAAAAGCATCACCGAAAATGCGGCAGTGGTGAGGATTTTCATCTGGTAAGTCACTGTGAATGTGGCGACATCAAGGTTCGCAGCAGCAACGTATTGGAGGTTGTTCTGCACGACGTATAGAATGGCCGGGATAGCCAATTTCCAACAATCATCGCTAAACACTTCACGACCCACTCGTCGGAAACGGTATATCCATTGGCCTAGGGCGTAATTTGCGGACATGGGCGAGGTAGGCACCTGCATAGGGCCATCTACGAGATGGCCACTAGGTTTCCGAGTCGGCTGTGTATGGTGTAGTTTCTCTATTCGAGAGACGGCGATTCCCAAGGAGATGCCTCCCTTGAGCAGTTCATTCAGCAGAACGGCTGAAGCAGCCGAATAAGAACGAGAGGGGGGCGTAGAAACGCGGGAATGGTGCATTATGATCGTCAAAGCTGCGTTTTGTACGGCAAGTGTGATTAAACTAGATCGCAGAACGGTGGGTTCGGCGGACAGACGGACGACAGTGCGGACTCACGAGACATATTTGAGAGGCATTCCACATACGGTAGCTGGGGCCTCGGTATCCTGGCTGGGAGGTAACGAGACTAAGGGAATAGTGTGAGTATCGGCCATGGGTGGGCTTGTCTGATGGGCAAACTGGGAGAAGGGGATATGTGCGGGTATGCTGGGGTGCGGTGGACGATAGTGGAGATCAGGAGATTGCGGTGAGGCGGGTAACGAGACGCTGATCGAGGTTGACCTAGCGTGTATGGCCATTTGAAGGAGGGGTTTTACCGAAGAAACAGTATGCGCAGCACAACCGTAGGGGTTGTGAATTGGGAATATATAAAAATGGAAAAATGCGAGACCGAGACCGGTCAGTACTGGTCGCAGACAACGAGGAGTAAAAGAGAGGGGGCTGTGGTAGCAAGAAACTGGTTCTCGTGGAGCGCCAGTGGCCTGGGAGGCCTCTCACATATGCAAATCAAACTCACCTTTCCACGTTACCACAGGCGGTGCTGAGCCTGAGTTGCTCGAGCATGCCTCTCGTCGCGATCCCAGGAAAGACGCGGACTGGCTTCCAGCTTTATCTGGAGTTTTTTTATTTGGTCGCTCCAAACAATACTACGCCTATCACATGGACATTCAACTAGAAACTAGCGAATACACATAGAGATAAATACGGCTAGCTCGTATCCTGGTCTGAATTCCCAACAAACCTTGTCCCGAGGCACATCCGTTTATGTTGATGCCAAGCTCTGCGTCCGGTGTAACTGTGCGCAGGCCGCAGCATACCGTATCGCAGAAGCTATCACAGCAGAGGCGCGTAGGCTACTCAGGGAGCCATTTGACCCCGCTCACGATGTCTGCGCTCAGCTTCGTGCTCGACGACGTCAACGGATCAACGAGCCAGAATCCGTGCAGCAATCCCGGATAACTGCAAACTTGGGTTAATGATCACCCTACACATGGCTCACACATCGACCTTGGTGGGCACCCCGCTCTCACGAAGAGCCTTTTCGTACAGAAGGCCCTCGTCCCCCATCGGATATAGGCCAGGGATCTGAAGGTACGTCGGTGGATGGGTTCGGCGAGTAGTAACAAGCAGAGGCGCGACGTTCGGGGAAGCCAATGGCTGCAACTGATCAATTCCAGCCGAAGTCATGTTTTCAAAGCCATACCGTAAAAACTCGCAGCATCTTCAGCCCTAGCAGTGGTGCATCTTTGTTCTGATCCATTGACAAAAACTCTGCTCTCCATCTAGTAACGATGAATACAGACTCGTGCTGAGCTGGATAATATAAAACCTACTGCTCTGGGTATACGCTGGGCGAACAGAGGGTGGGCATCTGTAGAACTTGACCTGTAACCATCCCCTTTAGCAAGGGATCTTCTTGGGCTTTGAGTGCGACAACAGTGGCGAGATAAGCCCCAGCAGAGCTACTTCCGACAATCAATCCTTTCATCAAATCAGCCGATATAGACTGTGCGTCGTGGACGACCTGCAACAGTATTTATGAACTTTGCAAGCATATCACAGGTCGATACCCATTTCAATGCGTCGTAGCAGTCTTGCAAGGGATCGGAAAGGGGTGTTCTGGTGCCAAACGATAGTCCACGCTAACACAGAAAACGTTATTCTCAGTGCAGATGAGGCGCACAACCCCATCATCCATCTCCAGATCGCCAAGCATGAAGCCGCCGCCGTGGAACCAAACGAACACCGGAAACTGCGTGCCACCCATGTCCTGTGTGGGAACGTACGTGACTACAATCGACGCTCCTTGCACAGGAACTGATACATCGGCGACCTGTAGGCCTGGTTCTAGCCATACGGAGGGTGAGTTCGGCATCAAGTCCCAACCACACATACGAACTCGGGTTGTCCCAAAGCTCGTTCAGCTTTATGGCAGTCTCTGGGCGTTGACGACGTAGAATGTCAAGTGGACCCGGATGCGCTGGTAGTAGTCTTAGCTTGGATGCTATCTTTAACCATTCGCTGTCTGGAGTAGAGAGGTGAGAAAATCTTGACATGGCGCGTTGTACGGAATGACTGTTGATGATTAGCCATGCTCTTGCAGCGCAAGCGGAACCTGTAAGCACTGTACTTTGAAGCCCTTTTGCCGCCAAAGGTTAGGAAATCCGAATACCCTGAATGTGATCGAGCTCAGAGTCCGAGTTCGGGGCTCAAAGTCAGGTCACGTAATTCAAACGAGGTGCCGTCCTGACTGCTGAGGCTGAAGGACGCTAGCAGAGGCCCTATTCAATAAGGCTATGAACCAGGGCTACCATATGGAACAGACAGAAAATATGACGATAGGAATCACTCTGTCCCTGACGGTATGTTAATTCAGTTCTTACCGAGATTCTTCAAAACAAGCCGTGGATTTGATATTAAGGTATTGATCATGGTAGTCGCGCACGAGACATAATAGCAACAAGCATATTGTTATCTTGACGACGACGACATCCGACAATTTGAGACGGACCAGGCGGAAATACCTGTCAAGCTATGGACTTTCGCTACAATATCAGTACCACAACCCTACACCCATTCATATCCTTCTGCATCATCAGGGAGCTTGGGCTGTCGCCTCCAGAAGCCATTTGACCCCGTTCACCGCGTCTGAACGCAACTTCTTGCTCGACGGCATCAACGGATCAACGAACCAGAATGCGTGGGGAAATCCCGGATACCTGCACATCTGGCGTGTTTAATGATCCCCGTAACGCATAGAAACTCCGTTGCTCACACATCAACCTTGGTGGGCACGCCGCTCTCACCAAGAACCTTTTCGTACAGAAACCCTTCGTCCCGCAATGGATCGAGGCCACAGATCTGAAAGTACGCAGGCGGAAGGCCTCGGTGAGTAGTAGCAAGCAGAGGCGCGACGTCCGGGGAGGCCAAATCAGGTGGCCCATAACGAGCTGCAAAAAAATTCTTAGGATTTCACTCCCGGCCAAGGTCATGTTCTCAGAGCCATACCGTAAATTCTCGCTATAGTTGCCGCACCTACCAATGGTGCGTCTTTGTTCTGGTCGATCGACAAAAGCTCTGCTTTGCATCTAGTAACGATGAGTAAGGACTCCTGCTAAGCTTCACAATAGATGACCTACTGCTCCGGGTATACGCTGGGCGGACAGAGGATGGGCACCTGTAGAAATTGACCGGTGAGCATGCCACTTAGCAAAGGGTCATCTCGGGCTTTGAGTGCGACCACAGCGGCGAGATTAGCTCCAGCAGAGCTACCACCGATAATCAATCCTTTGATCAAATCAGCGGATACCGTGCGTTCTGGACGACCTGCAACAATATTTATGAACTTCGCAAGCATATCACAGGTCCATTGGATACCCGTTTCAATGCGTCGTAGCAATCTTGCAAAGGTATCGGAAAGGGGTGTTCTGGCGCCAAACGATAGTCCACGCTAACACAGGAAATACTGTTCTCAGTGCAGATGAGGCGCATAACCTCGTCGTCCATCTCTAAATCGCCGAGCATGAAGCCGCCGCCGTGGAACCAAACGAGCACCGGAAACTGCGCGTCACTGATCTCCTGGGTGGGAACGTACGTCCTGACTACAATCGACGCTCCTTGCACAGGAACTGATACATCGGCGACCTGTAGGCCTGATTCTAGCAACACAAAGGGTGAGATCGGCATCAAGCACCAACCACACATACGAACTAGGGTAGTCCCACAGCCCTCTCAGCTTTGTGCTAGTCTCTGTGCGTTGACGACGTAGAACGTCAAGTGGAACAGGATGGGCTGGTGGTGGCGGTAGCTTGGATGCCGTCTTCACCCATTCGCTGTCTGGCGTAGAGAGATGAGAAAACCTTGACATGGTGCGTTCACAGGGTGCACTGAGCGTAAGTGAAACCCTCTGGATAGTCCCTTGAGGCTGAGTCCATGAGAGTGATCGAGACCAGTCGATTGCTGTCAGCAGTATCTTAGCGATGTGCCAACCCTGGCTTCGGCCGTCTTCAAGGATAATACTACGTACCTCCCATGTACATAGTTTCTGTTTTCTCGTAGTCTTTCTAAAAATATATTGCGAACTTGAAGCTTGAAGCTTAAAGTCAGATTTATGAAAAAATGGAT
Source organism: Gautieria morchelliformis (assembly GCA_015179125.1). Classification (NCBI taxonomy): domain Eukaryota; kingdom Fungi; phylum Basidiomycota; class Agaricomycetes; order Gomphales; family Gomphaceae; genus Gautieria; species Gautieria morchelliformis. The sequence goes on from WHVA01000283.1 coordinate 89,335, forward strand.
GGCAGATCCAGGTTTCAATAATCAATATTTCACTTTCCATACTCAGGTGATGCACCAGCGGCCTGACCCAAGGGCTCTGCCAGGCCAAGCCAGGCCGGAACATCAGTTACATCACTAAGTCGGCCAGATATCCGTTAACATTATCGGGAGCGCCCTAAACTGCGCTATTAAGCGTGTGATAGGCTGGATGGATGCCCAGGTAACCTGGATATGCTGGGTCATGGATAGGCGGCCTAGTACGCGGTGACTATTTCATAAGCTGAAATGAATAATGTCATTTCATATTCCATTTCAGTCCCCGACATGCCTTTTGTGTCCCCTTACTTTACACCTAGTGTCCCTGAGACTCTAATTCTGTCACGCCGCCATGACATTTCTGTCCCGAGTTTTAGCTGCTGCCCAGCCACTGCATCGAATTCTCTATATGCGTGCTCTTTCTAATCAGTAAAACCAGGAGAGTTCAGCATAATTGTCAGATCCTAGGTAAGTGACCCAGTTGGCAAGTAAATTAGCGATTTCTCAAAACTTGGTTCTCAGCGTTTGCAGCACTCTAATTGTGACCAAAAGAGGTGAGTCGACCCTCGATCCAATCTGCTAAAGAATTTTCGTCGGAAAATCCACGGTAAGCCCTGAATTCCCGGCCATTCCTCCCCTGGCTGCACGTTTGTCTCTGATGACGCGGCCTTATACAGTAGCTGGCGGCCGTCAAAGCAAGGTACTCGCGTACCCTCCTGTATCATCATCGTAATTGCACAAGGGAATGTGCTCTCTCATGTTCGAGTCATGTATGACGCGTTGGGTAATACTTTATACTGGAGGCCGTATCTATGCCTGGCAGCTGAGCTTTCAAAATTTGTTGTTGCGCGATCAGACACTGTATGAATTCGCTTGGGCCGCAATAAGCAAGCGCACACTCACAACAGTGCTAGCAGCGGTCAAGTTGGAAGATACGCATCGCTTTCCCGACCCAAGCATCGAGCTATCTCCTGTCCAGATTCAAGAAGGGCCATTCTTCGAGGTCAGTGACGTTTTATGGGATAAATTTCATCAATTAATGCGCAGTGTTGTCACAGACACCTTGTGTTAACAATAATCATGTTCAAACAGCCATGGAAACGGCTCCTATCTTACCCCCTGAGCCGCATGTTCATCGGTCACCTTCCCCACACGCCTTCTGCTGGGCCACCTGCTCATCTGTTGTCTTCGCTGCCCATCTCTTCTACTGAGCTGCTTACTCCTTCGGTGCCTTCTCCTCTCTCTTCTGCTATGCAGCCTCCTCGCTCGCCACCACCTGCTGGGACAGAGATCCTGTCAGAGAATATGCCACAAGACTTCTGTTGCATATCAAAAGGTACAACGGCGAGCTTCGTGCAACTCCTATGACATCCCTAAGTCAAGAGACCTTAGCAGCTGGCATCGACACACCTTCAGCCTCATCAACCCAATATGTCACCCCTGGCAAGAGACCACGACCAAGCGCGAGCACAGTGAACTCGAGGAGGTGTCAAACCCATGGAGCAAGCGACTGCGCACAAGAAAATAATTTTTTATTCATGTATATATACATACAAAACATTTATGAGACAGTTGACTGCCTACTCTGACACCCTGTGAGGCTTAATGGTCAAGGTATAGTAATACGCGCGAAGTCGACACGGGCATTGAACCCCTGCCGTATGGTATGTCCATATATATTATGTACAACCAGCATAGAGGCTGCAAACATAAAGCACACGTACTCGGTGGTGTTGCTTATCACAGCGAGAATAAAAAAATACTTCTGGTCTATCGAACATTTAATCTTGTCTGTGCCACCGTGCACGTCCCACACCAACGGCTAGGAAAGTGTCACGACCTCCTGGTACGTACAATGGAGGTATCACGGTTTGAACAATTTTCTGAGTATCTACGGGTTCATAGCTTCTAAAAAAGACTTGGTTGGTAGAATTTGAGCTTGTGTGTAGGGAGCTACTAATACTCTCGACAGTCTGCCCATTCCACAGGACAGACGCGCGATGTCGGCGACCGAAATGGGGTATCAAGCGACATTATTAGGTCGTGCATTTCATAAGCGCGTCGGGTCACGTGATTGAAGTGCTATTATGGCGTACTCTCATTCTGAAGGACGCTATCCTCAGCAAAGGCACTACTCCCAGAGTGAGCCTATAAACCAGGGCTACCATATGGAGCAGATAGAGGAATACGACGATAGAAATCATTTTGTCCCTGACGGTATGTTGCCAGCAATCCCGGGCTTCTTCAACACAAGTCATCAACTGGGCGCATCGGCTTATTGCTCACAGTAATTCATACAGCAAATAAATACATTAATAAACAAGCGTACGATCGTGATTATCTTGACGACAACGACGACATCGGACAATTCGAGACGGACCCGGCGGAAATACTGGGATCAAGCTATGGACATTCACCACAATATCAGTACCACGACAATCGATCCTACACCCATTCATATCCTTCCACGGCCCACTCACAGCGTTTAAATGCTAATGTACCTCCTGCCGGTGCGCATATATTCAGTTTAAATTTTATCCCTGTGACTAACATCCACGGGCTCATCTATGCCAGCCTTCGGACCCCCGCAGCTTCCTTCAAATACATCCCCCCTTGTTTCTCCATCCCCCGCACCTCGAGGACGAGGCGCCAATCCCCGTAACTCGCATGGCATCCAACTCAAGCCGGTCTCAGTGCTTCGTGAGTCCTTGTGAAACTCCAGAAATATGTGCATTAGATTTCATTATGACTTTAATTAGCAGACATCTATCGCAGCTTCTTCAAGTTTGGGGTTTTCAACGCCATACAATCGCAGTGCTATGACATTGTATAGTTCCTTAACCCTGAGATATGTCTGATTCGAGACTCATCGAGTTTTTTTAGATGATGAATACTCCAGGAAACACGGTAGGATACGACCTGTGCACTCGCTTTGCTTTTAGTCTCAATACAGCGACTCTAGGTCATCAGCGGTAGGTCTCGCACATCATATCGCTAGGTGTGATGCTTACCGTTTTCAGCGCCAACGGGCAGCGGCAAAACTGTACTCTTTGAGCTGGCTTTGATCCGCATGCTCATGGGCCGAAACAGCCATGACATTAAATGTGTTTATATGGCTCCAACAAAGGTATGGATAAAGAGCCCAATGAACATGGCTGTTTTTGAGTCTATTATTTGGTGTGCTATCCAAAGGCTCTCTGCTCAGAACGCTATAGAGATTGGTCGGCGAAACTTGACCCTATTGGGATCAAATGTTTGGCTGTTCATTCACTTTCTCTTCTTCTGTTATTCTGAGCTATTGCAGGCTGTGAGCTTACAGGTGACACCGTTGGATATGGTCGGGACGCATTACGGGATGCTAAAACGTCCACTGTCCTGTGAGTCCCGTAAAATGCTCGTCGTATGGTGCACCACGACCAAGCGGGCACGATTTATATTGATGAGATTTGGATAGTATCACGACTGTGAGAAACCCCACGATTCCCAGAACGTTTGGGGCTCATGTTTTTTTTCTAGCCGGAGAAGTTTGATTCCCTCAGTCGAAATTGGTCTGTTGAATAAATTTGCAAGGTACCGGATGTTCTCATCTCATAGATATACCAGGCGAGACCACGGCGACATTCTTTCTCGCACACAACTTTTTTTGATAGATGAAGTGCGTTTCTCGATCATGTTATGGTCGAAACATTACTTTAATACCATCTATAGGTGCACATTCTAAATGAAACCCGCGGATCCACACTCGAAGTCGTGGCAAGCAGAATGAAAACTCGAGGCACGTCTGTACGCTTTGTTCTTGTCTCTGCGACTGTTCCCAACATAGACGACATTGCCGCATGGATTGGAAATGGCACTTCCGGAGGGCCTGCAACAGTCTTCGAGGTATGCTCAGATATATTGGCTAATGCTTTCTTTCGCCAAATTTATTCCAACCTCCTCTTTTAGTTTGGGGAAGAATTTAGGCCTTGCAGACTAACCCGAGTCGTTTACGGTTATCCACGAAAAAATCAAAATGACTTCTGCTTCAGCCGAACGCTTGACTATAAGCTCCTTCCGCTATTGCAACAGCATGCTGAGAACAAACCTGTTCTCATATTCTGCGCGACTCGTAAAGGTATGAGAACATTTTCTGCCCTAAGCATGCTAATCAAACATTCGGAACATTTGAAATATCAGGAGTGGTGGGTACAGCGGAAGTTTTGATGAAAGAATATCAGAAACTGGCGGAAGGGAAACAAACGGTCCCTTGGACGAGACCCAGGAAGTCAGTCTCCATTCTACAGTCTTCCTGTTTGAAATCTCGAGACGGCTTTCATTCTTAGAATAGAGGCGGTCTTTCATGACAGCCAATTGCAAGGTAAACTGGGGCAACGCTCACAAAGCCCAACTCGCATATTGATTGATATCTTAGTGCTCGCTACTGTTGGTCTTGGCGTGCATCACGCAGGACTCACTATGGATGATCGCCGTGTGACCGAAGAACTTTTCATCAAAAAAGTCATTCGTGTAGTAGTCGCAACCTCGGTAAGCCTTTTCCTTTCACTTCTCGTAAATGATCGATCCAACATTGGGCGCTATGGAGACCTTGGCGGTGGGGGTGAACTTGCGTGAGTCGGTGACATTTATACGTGGATGGTTGCTCTGATGTGGATGTCTAGCGGCACATACCGTGGTAATCAAGGGTGTGACAATGTGGCAAAATGGAGGGTGGCAAGAGTATTCCGACCTGGATTTTATACAAATGATTGGAAGGGCGGTATGTATATTCCTTGTTTGCTCGAAGATACCGTTGATTTTGCATCATAAGGGTCGTCCTCAGTTTGGTGGGCGATGAGGCCTTACTACCACGCTCTACTCATTTTCTGACATAATATCATAAGACAAGGAAGGTATCGCAGTCATTCTCTGCGATACCGAACAGGAGCGCAAGTATAAGGCGCTAGTATCAGGCACAACCCTCCTCGAGAGTTCTCTGCATGTTAATCTCCCGGAGCATTTAAACTCGGAAATCGGTCTAGGGACCATTACAGACCTTAATACAGCCCAAGGTGACTTGTTCCCGTGTTATCAGGCAATATTAAACCTCAAGTTTGGCCTAGAGTGGCTACGTAATTCGTTCCTGTTTCAGCGGATTCAGAAGAACCCCGGCCATTATGCTCTGGACAAGACTTCTGACCAAACATGGCAAGCTCGGCTGGACGCTCTCGTAGAATCATCGATCTGTGATCTTCAAAAGAACGACCTCGTGACCGGTAACGAGGGGGGCGATCATTTCACGTCCACAGAATACGGCGACATAATGAGCAAAGTGAGACTGTTATTCTGGACGTACACGTCGCCGCTCACGCTGTCTTGAACAGTTCTATATTCGCCTTTCAACGGTCCGTAGCGTCATTTGTGCAGATGGAAGTTGTTTATCATTCCTGTCAATAATGCAGATGAAATCGATCCTCAAGCTATCCAATAAATCTACCATCCGGGATCTTGTGAGCTCAGCTCCTTGATTTTGTCCGATGCTTGTTCTCACGCATTGTTTGATGCAGCTCGAATTGATCTCATCTGCTGAAGAGTCAGCTCATATACTTCTCATTCCAATTCAATTTGATTCTTTTTCTTTATAGAATGAGTGATGTACGCCTTCGCGCAGGAGAGAAACAGGTAAGGTGTACAATTACACAAGAAGCTTTCTTTCTCAGCTAGTTTATGGAAGGTTTATAAGAAAATGTCGGACCACAACGACATCCGGTACCGGGTCAAGGTAGAAAAGGCCGCCGACAAGGTTTTCATAATTATGCAGGTGGAACCTCCGGCATCTTGTCCTACGGTGACATTCTTACCTCGGATCATAGGCAATGCTGGGTGGGATCTCTCTCAACTCGCCAGAGTACAAGACGGCGGACAGTCAACCATACCTAGACGCATTAGCGATTTTCAAACATGCAGCTCGCATTGCTCGAAGCAAGTTCCACAACCCCTTTCATGTCACGACGAGAGGACTAACCATATACTGATAGCAATTGCAGAAGTCGCAATTGTCAAAAAATCAGGCGCAGTTCTCAAGTATGGCATGGAACTGTAAGTTCAGTCAAGTATAAGGAATTCCCACTCAATATGGCCATAATCAGTCTTCGAAGCCTAACGGCCAAGGCCTGGGAGGACAGACCAATAGTTCTGAGGCAGATCGAGCAGATAGGCGAGAAAAGCATCAAGGTGATATCCTCACCTCCATCCTGATGTGCTTCATTGACACGGTATGGCAGGTATTGGCTCAGAACGGCATTGCGACCCTTGGGGCCCTTCGAGAAACGAAACCTGCACGTATTGAATTGGTAAGCAAGTGATGCTTGGTCCTTGTGGCTTGTCGGGAATGGGAGGTTTTCCAGCTTCTCAACCGACGTGCGCCATTTGGTGATGCAGTCGTGGCTGCTGCGCGTCGACTACCGCAATATAGCCTCAAGGTCACCGAAGTCTCTACCACTACGTTCGGAGGGGATAAACCTGTTGCCATCGAGTTGAGCATTGAATGTGGCCTTATTGGTGCTCCGGAGGCAAAGTCTACTAAAGGCAAGGAGCGTAAACAAGCCTCTCTGGGAATGACAGCTATTTTGACCCTGACATCCGACAACAACCTTGTGGATTTTCGCCGTATTTCGCACGTCACTACCTTCGCTCGCTGGGAATCCCGCTTATGCCAATATCTGTAGCACAAGGTCACTACAGGAAACCAAGTCCTTCTTGGTCACGGTTAATCTGACAAAGCCAAGCCAATCTGTTTCAACGCGCATAAGTGCCGTGCGTATCCCTGCCGCCGCATAAAAAAAAACATAAGCTTAGCTCAACTCACGGTGCAGGATAACTATGCTGGACTAACCGTGACAGAGACCTATCGACCTTCCGTCTCCCCTCAGGATTACCCTACGCTAGACACAAGGCCTGCAACCTACGATGTCGTAAGAGTAATACCCTGTTCTGTAAATTATTTGTCAACGTAAAACGTGATTAGGATGCCGTTCTGGCTGGCCTCGAAAATGATCCAACGTTTTGGGATGTCTTGGAAGATGATGCATCTATGGACGAGGCGACAAGTAAGTACCAGGAGACCCGACTGCATGCTTATCGCTCGCTTCTGATGTCACAGAGGCCACGGTTGATACTATCCAAATGGCTACCGACACCACCCTGAAGCCTAAGGTGACAGCAAAGATTCCAAGCAGTTTGAACAAGCGGTCTAAAGCTGAAGTATCTTCGGAATACCTCAAGCTACCCAATGGCAAATATGCGTCAGATTGATCGATCTTATGCGTCCAGTCTTCAAGTGCTAACGCCTACCAACATATTAGGTGTAATCACACCTGCAAGAGGAAGAATCAATGTCGACATCTTTGGTACTCCTCTACGTCACTATCTCTAACATCGCGCTAAGGTAAATAATGATGTAGTTGCCGTGATGGTCTTCCGAATCCTCCAAAGAAACCTGCCTTTGTTACGCCATCGGAGCAGTCGAATACTTCAAAAAAGCCTCCTGCATCGATGTCTGATGGTGGTCTCAGGCACCTCGAAGCGCTTCATCACAAATCTGGAGGACTAGAGCTGCCTCATGGTCGCCGTCTTAAGCTTGACTCTGGCCGCTCAGCTGCATCTACACAGCCCAAGAAGCTAGCTGGAAACACGCGAGGAAATTTCAAAGCTCCACTTAACAATGAGAACATGGATAATGAAGGGGACGACCTCCCAGATCCCCATGAAATTCTTCAATCAGTTTCGAAGACGCGTCCAAGACAAGTGATCGACTGCTTGTCTGATTCGGATACATCTATGGCTTCTGGTTTTTCCAACAAGAAAGAACCCCTGAATTCAATCCTAGGTAGGTTGGAACCTGAGCAGTCTCCCATTGGTAAGCAGGTGCTGTCGACGAGCCCTGTGAAATCAACCCGGCGATCGAGAGCGGCGGCCTTCCCTGGCCCTGGTTCACCATCCCCAGCAGCTAAACGCCAACGATTCTCCACGTCTCAGTCAAAACCTGGAGTTACCAAGGTCTTTGCTGCGGAACGCGATCCAACAACCTCTCACGAACAAGGCTTTGACGCAACAGTAACTACAGAAGCTATAGCTCAACAAGTCAAGCTTCCTCTTTTTCTTGAAGACACCCCCAGCAGCGACAGATCAGACGCTTATAGAGGGGGATACGAATATGACGAGAATTTCACATCGTACCTCGATGCATTCGATGTGCAGCCCTCAACGACGATGTCTACGTCTTCTCTCGAAGGGAGAAGGGAGGCACCCGGAAAACGCTTTGACTCTCCCAACATTAATAACTTAGAAGGATCTTCATCACTGCGCTTCATGGACGAGGATACAATACCGGTGCCGGATAACGTTCAGATTGGCGGAGAAGTCGAGTCGAGCGTGGAGCAAGATGAATATGGCAAGGCAGTCGAGGAATTCTGGGAATGGCTCTACAGTGGGGCGGTCGAGATAACGGGACGGCAACCAGACGCGTAACCACGCATGCCTCCGATGCCTGTCTGTAGCGAACATAATTGAACACTAAAATTTGTAATTCATGACAGATGTATATTTTGTGTTTGTTGTGCATCATCCTGTTCTGCCTCTGGGTACACTGATAAGGCTGCCTCGAACCTCGAGTCCCACGCAACAGGCGTCGCAGGACTAATGATTTCCCATCCGGAGAGGTCACCCTTCCACCGCAACTCTTTCGTCATCCTCTCTGTTCGCAGCTCAACCTCGGTGGGGGGCGGGTAGTTTCTCTCGTCCTTTGTGGGCTCACGTTCACCACGGGCAAGCTGACGTGCTGTAATGATCTTTGGCTGCAGGGCCTCATAATATGTCTTTCGTGATTTCTCGATATCCGATGGAAGGGATGTTGACCTATAGAACGACTCCACCTGGTGATCAAAGGACAGGTCAGAAGAAGCCAAGGTTTCGACGTGCTCATCATATGAGGAAGGTCCTCGAATGGGCCTAGGGGAGCTAGTAATGAGACGGTAGGCTGCATCGGCGCCCTCGCGTACTTTATGCCGTTGATTGAAAAAGTCCCAAATCATTCGTGGAACAAGCGAGAAGCCCACGAGGTTTGTGAAGGGGACGAGAAGAATGGGTGGATACGTAGGAATTGTAGAAGGTGGGATGTCTATTTGGGGATTCACAGTCGTAGGGCCTGATGCAGAGGCAGAGGTTTTGGGAGGTGCCTTGAGCTGAGGAGGGAAATAAAATGGGGAGCGTTGGATAGTTTGGGGAAGTGGGTCAGGGTCCGCTGAGCCTTGGTCCAGCCCTGAGTTCGCGTCTACGGTATCCACTTCATCGAAGACACCGTCAAACTCCAACTCTCGTGATAGCAGTTCTTCTTTGTCAACTTTATACGGAGGCTCACTCCAACCTCGCTTTAAGCCATGCATAAATTCCTTGAAGGTGTGACGTCCGACAATGATGATGCCGCCTTCGAGTTCGCGTTTTCTTCGTTCAGCTGGCTGCTGACCAGGTAACGGAATGACAGTTGTCGGGCGTGGAGGGTCAAGGCCCAGCTCGATCCGCCTTCGTGACTTGATTTCATCGGCGACGATGTCAGCCAGGCTACCATGGCGCTTGCCATTTATCATGTCATAATCAACGGCAGCGGCGACCAGAATGGGCTATGGGGTCTCACTAGTCAGCCAAGAGTGGAAAGAAGAGCGGTCATTGGGTGACGGACCTTGACATACTTGCGAAAGAACTTCATGCTTCTGTCGGCATCCTCGTCTCCAGGGTACTTGGATCCGTAAACAGTGACCTTTCTAGGGAAACCCAGAGATGAGAGTGGATGCTCTGAGAGATGCTGGACCTTGTCAACATAGTGGTCACGAATTTGCTTGCATTTTCTGCGATCGTACGCATACAAGGCGGTAACAGCAGCAGTCGTGGAGAGGAAGATGAGCCAGTTGCGGGAAGGGAGCTTTGGACGCTTCCTGAGCCATGATGGGGGAATGCCTGTGTACTGCAGAAAGGAGGGTGAGCTGCCCTCGGGTGGTGTGCTCATCTAAGATTTTCAGACTGTAGCGCCGGTTGGTTGCAAGCAACTCCGCTACTGTAGCCCGTGCGTGGCAAGCTATGGCAAACGTAACTCGGCCGAATGGTCGACCAGAACCAGAAGTTATAATGAATGTGAGCCTTTCGCTTTACTATCAGAACCATCCTCAATACCACCGCAGTTTGGCGACGGGTTTGCGTACTCGAAACAGCGGATGGATGATGCGTTCAGGAACTCTGGTATCTTCGACAAACCTCCACCAAAACCAGCGAAAGAAGTCCACCCTGTCAAGAAAGATGATGTCGATCTTATTGTGAGCATTTGGAATGCGATACTTTCCTGTGGCCTGAGTCTGTCTCTCACGGACACAGGTGAACGAACTCGAAATACCGCGACAGCAAGCCGAAAGAGCACTCGTTGCAGCCAAAGGGGACACGTTGAAAGCTCTTCAAGCTTTAGTGTCTGCTGAATAGAATGGGGTATGCTTACCGCACATTCGGGCATTCTGGCATAAGAGGCCTAGAAAAGACCAAGATAAATGGGGTTGATTGATTGACCACAGTCGGGTCAAGGTTAACATAAGATTTACACAGCAGTGGATATAATGGGAAGTAGCGGGGACAGTATACAACGTCAACGAAAAGCTGGCCAACATATACACGGGAACACACTGTTCTACTTCCTCTTTGTCTTTCCCATACCGTTTACATTGGGAGGTGGTGCGAAGTTCTTCGCTCGGCGAAACAGGAGGACGTGGGGTTCTGGAGCTGTGGCGGGTAAGAGACGCATTCAGTCGGCAAGGAATACGCAGCCACGTAGCAATAAGAGCTCACCATGTACTTCGTAGTGTTCCCAGCCTAGACTTTGGGTAATTCCGATACCACGCCATTCATCCTCTCTGAGTAACCGCAGCAGCTCTGGACGCTGGGGGTCTTCAAAGAAAGATTTTGGAATCATCCTGAGCAGTGGCTTTGGCAGCATAACGTGTCGATATTCGTACACGTCGTCTGAGTACCGGTCCGAGTATTGTATTCTGACGTGAGGGGCAGTTTTAGTAGCTTCAACATGGATGCGCTATACTGACTGACTTATCAATGCACTCTTCCCATGTGAGAGCCTTAGGCTTTGTCTGCTTGGGCTTGACTTGGTTCGCATCAGTCGCGTTGGGCATGTTAGATACGTATGACTATCGACTGGCGACAGTGGTGTAGTTCAGAAAGTGGCAGACGGCAACTTTCGGTTGCGCGCTAGGTCACACGATGTCACAGATAAGTTGTTTATTGTTTTCAGAACTACAAATTACATAATCTAACGATCACGACCTGGAAAGCAAAAATGAGCTTCACGATACTTTGAGCGCAGATTCCAGACATGAACAGAGCCTTGTACGAGCCTCAGACTCGCCTTAAAATTCCCCAACCACACCCAACCAGACAAGCCAACACTGAGGGTGGCTAGAACAGCTTCTGCAAGAGAAGTGGGGTGTGTGGCGGTTTACCAGATGGATCATCCCCGGCTCGAAGAAAGGGAAAAGAAAAACAAAGAGAGCCACTAAATACTCACGTCACAAGCCGTGTAAGGCAGGATTGGATGTAGATTGGCACCAGGTGATCCTGCGTCATGGCCCCTCGACCAGAGGGAAGAGCATCAGCAAAGACTGTTTTATGTGCAAACAGGATTGTTCTCCGACAGTTGTCTGGACCGCAAGACAATGATTTCTGCGCTTGACAGCGAACAGGTCGTCTCGCGGTAATTGGCCGTCGTGGTTTATCAGAAGAAAACTTCCCGCATCAAATCTGATTATATAACTTATCGGAGTTTGAAAATGCCCTTTGGGCATGTCAGTCACCCCTCCTTCGCCGTTTGCTGCACTCCTGCGACGCTCCAAGTTTGCGTCATACGATCCATATATTGGCCAAGTATATACCACTCACGGTGGCCATGCGCATCGCGGCAACTGGGGTCTCAAGCGACCCCTACCCAATCGACGGCGCGTTGGATTCATTACCGTCCGAAGTGTAGACTCTCCCGAGCAACAGACAGAGTGGAACAGCGCAGAATCCTCTGCACGGTGGATGAGACGCTGGGAGCAACTTGGCAAGAAACTTGACATCGAGGAAATGGGGAATTGGCGCATTCGTTCATTCACGTGGTCAATCGATAGCGAATTCGACAGGGCGGGCAAGGTCGGTATAGAGCCTGGCCGCGAAAGAGTGCGGGAGCATAAAATACTAAACCCAAACACTCTCATACCGGATCCGGAGGCCATGTCGCCTAAACAGTTCCAAAAGTATATCGAACGTCTACGCAAAATCAGGCCAGAGTTCAAAGAGTATTTGGCAGGACGATATCTCCAACAGCAGAAACAACAGCCAAACACAAAGGATAAGGGTTCTCAGAAATTGAACTCGGAGGTGAAGCAGTCAGGTATTCTCAAACTGTCTGGCTCGGGAGAAATCGACATGTATGCGTCCGGACAGCACGCGGCCAGTATGCACGTCGACGATTTCTTAATGCGTCGGGCGGACAGGGAGTTTCGGTCCCCAGGTTCAAAACGAATCGAACGAAGACCCCATAATCTCGCTGGCCTCGAATACACTTTCATGTCTACTATGCAATCACAGTATCTGCACAAACCGGCTCCAGGTCGTGACGTCGCCCAGAGTCGTGCGGAACGATACGATCACGCAAGACGAGAGCAGAAAACTGACATCATCGCTGTTGGTGGCATGCTTGGCGAACTGAGAGACACTGGTGGGCAAACTATAATGCCGACCGATTTCGGTACCCTGGAGGAGCCGCGCAGAAATCGTGAGCAAGGGAGGGGCACTTTTGTAATCAAGACGGCAGACCTTTACCGTGTACCATCGACGGTCGGGCATGCGCCGCAAAAGGCATCTGACACCAAATTCTCTTCGATCCAGTTCAGCACGCCTGAACTAGTCAAAAGCAATAGTTCGAACCCTCATCCCTTAGGCTCGGTGGAGTACGTGGGCTGGACAGACACAAACCAAGCTATTGGTGGCGCCGCATTCATTCCAGGCCATTATGTCAAGGCCGTTAAGGATGCTAGAAAATACCGTGACCACACCCAGGCAAAAGTAAACGAGGGAACTGGAGGCGGGAACGAACTGCTGGGAACCTTAAGCGGCATTCTCCTTAAGAAGATAGGAGCGAGGGACGCATCATTAGAAAAATAAGAAAACCATGACTAATACAGTAGATGTGACAACAGTGCAGTTTCAATCAGGATCTACCGGAAAGTTCCATGCTTTTCGTACAACATACCATACCTTCATGAGGCCCTTCGCGATCAACTCCTTAGTGTGGGTCGAAAGAGGCAGCTTCATGGATAGATACTGCACAGCTGGTAGCGGGATGAGCGCGCCAGCATGACCTGCCCTGGCTTCTGTGGCTCGGGGCCGCCTCTGGGGCATGGGAGTGGCCTCTGCGAGGTTGATGGTAGGTGTGACAGGAGTACTGGTAGTTTCTTTCTGTTCCGATATAACAGACGTGGCAGTCGAAGTCACTGTAGTGACTGTGGGCACAAACTGGTCTGGCGTCCACCATCGATTGTCGCTGAACGGATCACCGCCAGCACCCCAATAAATGTCTGAATACGGCACGCCATTTGCCAATGCTTGAGCGGCGGCCTGCATAGTCTCCCGAACCAGCCTCACTTCTGTCCCCATGCTGACGACGAGATAGAGCAGGATTAAGATGGTAAGATGTGCAACGGTACTGTAAACAGCACTCGTGACCCGCCGTGGTGTCCATCGTCCGCGGGAGGAGTCATACTCCGAGCCAACAAGAGATAAAGACAAGGTTGGAATAAAACCAGCTGGCATTCGAAAGTGCACAAGCTTCGGAGCCTTCGTTTGAGTGACGTGATGGTGAGGGAGAGTCGAGTGCTTGACATAAGGGGTAAAGCCTATCGGGACAAGTCTCAGAGGTTATGCGATCTGCATGCAGGATCGATGACGCACTAGATGGACAATCGATTTCCACTTGATACTGAGCCACGGGCAACTCAAAACATGGCAGCAAAACATCTACATCGATATCTGCCTTCGCTTTGCCTTTGTTCTTAGCCGCAATGCCCTGCGGCGCACCATCCTCTTCGCCTACGAGATAAACCACCTCAACTGTCCCCGTATCGGCCTCGACGTCCTCCAGGTGTACGACAACGATAAATTGGATCTCACCAGTGACCTGGCTCTCCACTGGTACGTCTGATCCTGAGGGGTCGGGCGTTGCCCCTAGAGGACGCAACTCGACGGAGACTTGCTTCCCCGCGTAGCTTGCATATAGCATGTCGACCACGGATGTCTGTGGCACTGCAGATGACTGCTGAGGCAGCGCCAGTCCGAACTCGATGGTATCTGCGTCGAGCGAATACACGGGGATACTCATTCTTACGCAATGCGTGTGTTGTCCCGAGTTAACCAGCGGGGTAACCGTCGTCGACACACATGGGAGCTGCGACGATGGGGAGCGTGCGGGCTTCGGTGTGACTGCGTTGGGTACGGTCTCGACATGAGGTAAATCTGTGGGGTGACTACGTGACAAAATCTCCGGCTTAACAGGCGTCCTTGACGTTGATGGTGAGGAACTAGGCCCTGCCGGGGATTCCCAAGGTCGCAGAACAAGACCCACGCCATCTTCACATCGCACCTCCTCTCCCACCCGAAGGGTACGCCTTGGAGTGCTTGCGACTTGCGATCCGACCTGCACGATACTGTCTGTTGTATGCGAAGAAACGACGTTGTCAACCTTCTCTCTGTCCGAGCCTAGAACATGGAACGTCGGCAAAGTTACAAAGTCTTCATCTTCAGTATCTATGAGGACAAGTCCTCGGAGGCTAAAGTGGAGTTCATTCTTGCCAGGGGGGAGCAGCTTCAGCAAATTCACTTTAATCGTCACAGGCTTGCCCGGGGAAATGTCGGGGCTGGATATGCTTGTTTCCTGGTCGGCTGCAGGTGCAGGATTGCTGGAAGAAGGCCCCACGGCAGGAGGCGTGGCATTGGGAGAGTTCTCAAATGAATAGTCGGGTGTGGTTTCGTTCGGTAATGGTGCCCGGAGAAGAGACGCCGTTCCGCGCGAGGGAGTGACTGTAGATCTGTTGGCTAACGTCGAGAGAAAGGCACTCGAGCCTGAGTCGAAAGATACCTTTCGAGACAAATATCCCGGGGGAGAAGCGTCAGAATACAGCCCACTAAAGGCATCTTTACCAGACACGGTCCAGCCACCCCCTTTATCGTCTATCCACGAGACCCGGCGTCCTTTGACATCGAGCGCGACATCCAAACACAACACGGTGGCGACACCTGGATGCCATAAGCCAGTGCATACCCCGTTATAGGTAAGGTTGAGCGTTACACTGTGTCGATCTCTGCCCACGACTTCGCTTTTCATCTTTCCGACCGTCCGCTCCACATTGACCATGGGCATGCCATCTTCTGTCTTGGGGGTAGAAGACCTCTTTCCGAGTGGCGGTGCCCAGCGCACGTGCAGGACATCAGTACTCTGATACGCCCCTTGAATGAGTTCCGTGCCAGGTGTGGAGGCGACACTGGGGGTATCTGAGTGCTCGTCGTCGGCGGACTGACGATATGGCGTTTTGCGTGTGGATTTACGCGTCACCGGAGGGTATATAAGGAAATCCCAGCCGGGTGCGTCGTCCTCGGAGGAGGTGGAAGTAAATGAGCCACGTGGGATATTCGTAGGGGAAGAACCAACGGATGGCGTGGATATACGTAGCTTCAAATGGTTATCAAGACAGCGCGGGACGGGTATTGATACCTGTTGTTCACTATCAGCAATGAAATCACGTCAAGTAACGAAGGAAAACGGACCAGGAAAGGCCCTTTCGGTGGTGTGAGTGCGTATGGTATAAATAGATCCATTCCCGCCATCATGTGAAGATAATTATTATGGAATAATGAGGAGGGCCGTCTTGTACCCCGTGACAGCCAAGGTGATTGCACCTCCTTGGCAAATCCGTCGTCTCCATCGCTCTCCGCCCCTACAGAAGGTCCCTGAGAATTTGGAGGAAACTCCTTGGGGAGGACTAAGGTGACGTTGTAGCCACTGACGAGGATGTAGCCCGTGTAGCGCTCGTCACTATGGGGCGGAACGGAAGTCGACGAGTGGCCGCGGCGCGAGGCTGTTGATACAGCGGGTTCTAGTGGGGGAGACAGGTGTGGAAACAATGTATGGTATGACCGCGACGACTTGGGTCCGAGTTGTAGAGCTACTGCGGTCTTCTGGAGAAGGGGCTGTTCCGACGAGGAGAAATGGTACGGGACAGAACGTTCATCAAGAGGATGAACTTTTGAGTGTGCTATGCGGATGTTGCGCTCTAGAGAGGTTTGCTGGTCAACCCCAGGTCTACGAATGAATACCCCCTATAATCACCTGGAAAGAGGGGTATTGATGCACCAGGCTGGGTATTGTCTACAGCAACAGAGAGCTTTGGAGACAATGAGAATCTTTTGGAAATGAAGACTTGAGTACGCCTACTTTGATATACATTCGGAGAGACGCGCCATCATGTTTCGAACGACCCTCGACGACGACCTTCTTGATCTGAACTGGAGATGAGGCTAGTACAGAGGAGACGGTAGAACGTGGAGGAGAAAGGGCCCTGGATGAAGGCGTTAGCATCTCCCTGAGCGTGGCACCCGCCAGTGCGAAGGGTCGTAGGTGTGGACGCGACTGGACGATCGAACGCGTCGACAAGAGCCAAACATCACTAAATAGGAACCTCGACCGTCGACTAGGGCAAGTCTACTGGCTACACATGGTTATAAATGCTTATTGCTCGCGCTCGAGTGTTCCACCTCCATTAGCTGAGCGGATCAGACACGAGTGTCGAATGTAGTGGTGGCCTGAAGGACCGACCATGTGCAAGCATATTTCAATGATGGACATTGTTTATATTGAGATAAGTACGTTGTGTATACTTTAACCTGCGGACCACTTCTATATTGTGATGGCTTACATGCTCTGATAAGTAAAGCACGCAAAACCACCCTAGGCTTGAGACCAACAGCCGATGAAGACAGGCCATATTAGAGCATCCTGTCCTTGTTTGTCTTTCTCGCCTCTCGTGTATGAGCGATCTTGGCTGTGTGCCGGAAGCGCCACCAACCGCTGCTTGTTGCGGCAGATTGAGCCTGAAGTAGGAACCATCGTCTTCTAATAGATGCAAATGTTGTCTTCCTGCAAATAATCATTGACACCGCCTCAAGGCAAGCTCGGTAGCCGCCGCGCGGAACTCACGGCCGTCAAAGCGCCAAGTCCGAACAAAAACAAAGCTCTTCCAACCTCTTTCCTTTCCACGTCTGGGGCTACTTGCCCAACGTCGGCCATGTCGTCGTGTGTTGCTGTTCCTACGGAGACCCAGTTTCAGGTGGTCACCACCACCTCCGAGTCTCTTTCTACATCCTTCTCCACCGTAGTCACGACTCTCCCACCTACCGTAGAAACAAGCATCTTGCCTTGTTCAGGCTCTAGCTCTAATTCTGCATGTTCTGCCTCGACCCTCCTTGTTACCCATGCCGGTGCGTAACAGCGTGGCACTAGCTCCCGAAAACTAATATGCTCTCCAGCTGCAACATCGACAAATACTGTCGCAGTCACCATGACAGTTCCAGTGACGCTCACGACAGCGAATCCTATTCGTACCCTGTTCTCGACTTCGTGCAGCTCGAATTCCACGCCCACTAGTATTAACAGTGCGCCCACTGTCCAACCGTCGCAGTCGACGCCGACTTCTTCTTCTGCGCCGCCTCCTGCCGCTTCTTCTACCCTTTCACCGTCATCCGCATCCGTTTCATCACTATCGTCCCCCGCCCTCTCCTCGTCCGCCTTCACAACATTGTCTGATGGCAGCGTTGTAACCGCCCAGATTGCTGTCACGACCACTTCACCCGGGTCGTCGACGTCTGTTGTCTCGTCATCTTCCCCATCGTCGAATCCGAGCGGCACCGGGGGCGGAAGCTCATCCTCCTCCAAGACCGGCCCCATAGTTGGTGGCGTAGTCGGCGGTGTTGTTGCGCTCCTGGGCATAATTGGGTGTATCTGGTTTTTCTGGTAAGCGTTGCCATTATAACCCGTGGACGTGGGCTGACGGAGGAAATAATTCCCCAAGGCGTCGTCGGTCAAAGCGCTGGGATGACCTTGTTGAAAAGGAGGAATATGAAGAACAGCGTCGGCCGCGTATGACGCTCACCGGTGAAGATGCGCAGCCTCGGCCGTACCACGTAGGTCTGCGCAGTCGTTTATTTGCCCGGTCGCTCATGCTGTTTGTAAAGTACGGCCTCGTTGGCCATTCCGGGACGCCAAGTCCTCCTGGGAGCCCTCCATTGGGAGCGGCGGAGCTGGGACATTCACCCTCCAATTCGCTTTCGAGACTCAATGCCTCGCACACGCGCTCCCGCTCCACGTCGGGGGATGCGTTCTCCTCCATCTCGCGCTCGATGTCCGATTTGAATTCATCCCAGGTCGGCTCAATACGCCCCTGGACTGCTTCGAGTGCCGCGGCCTCAACGCCTCTTCTCGAACGGACCGTCAACCACGCAAGGTCGCCGAGCATACCGCCCGCGGACCTGATAGGTGTGGGGCCCGGGGCGCTCACCCCCAGACCCCAGTCCGCGGGCGGGTCGGGGCAGGGCGGGTCGGGGACGACATTCGGCGCGTCGACGGCGGCGGTGCCTCCGCTGCCCATCTCTTCCGCAGACGAGAAGCGCAGATTGCGCGCGGCGCTGCCGCAGGGTGCCGCTCCGCCGACGCCGCAAGCGCGCGCCATCGAAAGCGCCTCGCCTCCTGTGCCGTCCCCACGTGGCGAGACTCGGGAACCGCCCATGAGGCGTGATCCGAAAAGGCCGCCAAGGAACGCCAGTACCGTGACGGTGCATGTGGACGGGGGGCCAGCCGCTGAGCCCGACCCGCGGTCCCCGCCCGGGAGCAGCGAGCCGCCCGCATATTCGCCCACCTGAAAACGTATCTATTATATATTGTCTGTCGTGCGCGAAAATGGACCTTTGCGCGTATATCGTCTTTTAGTTTTGCTCCTAATAGCCGCACAGCGTTGCTTGTAACACGGACACGCTCTTTACTGCATCTACCCCTACTCCCCCACCTGCATGCCACATTGACCCAGAACATGATTTTTCCTGACACGCACACGTACACGCGCGCGCGTGTCGCTCTTAGTACTAGTACAACAGACGCTGCATACGTGTATGGACGCTGTTGACTCACATCGTATACGACATTGACCTCACGCGAGATCAGAGCCCTAGTGTGCGAACAACACCAACGCCCGAGTGTTCATTGCAAGGATACCGGTCTAGCGTTCGAGTCATACATACATACGCCTGTATATAACAATGCCAATGCGACGATCGACCTCCTAGATCATCGATACGCCCCCGCCGGCGCGTGCCTGCGCAGCGTACACACCCCAAGTCGAGGCGGCCGATCACGGGATGTATATCCTCGAGTACCCCTCCACGCTAGGGTTGCACGCACGTCAGATATGGGGGAGGGGGGGAGGGAGGCATGGGGCACGGCGTACGTACCTGCGGCGACAGCATGGACATGTGTGCTTCGCGGCCGGGAAGCGCGACGCGAGGTTCGCGCGGCAGTCGTCGCACAGCGCGAGACACCTGCAACGGCCCCGTCAGCCCGTCAGCCCATCAGCCCATCAGCCACCCGCGGCACGCACCTGCACGGCCAGCATATGACCGCCCGCGCCTCCACCGTGCACACCACGCAGTTGCGGCGCGCGTCCTCCGCCTCCGCCTCCGTCTCATCGGGCGCGCGCCCCGCCGCCGCCCCGCGCCGCTCCGCGACGAACGCGCCCCAGGCCTCGTCCTCGGGGCGCGGGTGCGCGAGGAGGCGGCTGTACTGGCGCCGCGTGAGGGGGCCCGCGCCTGCGCTTGCGACATGCGCGAGGAGGACTGGCGCGAGCGGGGGGGACAGTGCGCGGCGGGGCGGGGAGGCGGATATATCCGCATACAGCCCGACCGCCTCGCGGCCGCCCTCGTCGGAGTCTGCGTCGGAGGGCGACATCGAGGGGGAGCGCGAGCGCGCGCGGGAGCCGCCATCGCTGAAGTCGTCCTCGTCGTCGCTCACGGCCTCCCCCCGCAGAAAGCGTTGATACACGTCCTCTTCGGGATCCGAGCCCGGGGGCTCAGCGTGCTGTCGCGGCTCCGCGCCTTGCGCGACAGGGCCGTCGGGGCCCGTCGTGGCTCTGCGGAGCCGCTTCCACAGTGCGCGGCGCAGCATGCGCCACGAGCCTTTTAGCAGGGCCCACACGCCGCCGAGGAAGCGGGCCCACGCGCGCAGCCACACCATGTCTATCCAGCTGTCGCCCTCGCTCGCCGTGAGGGCCTTGACGCGCTTGATCTCGTGCGCAAATCCGCGGCCCCCGCCGCCGCCTCCGCGGATGGCGACGAGCGCGGCGCGCCCCAGCTCGACCTCTGCGCCGGCGTCGGAGGTGGCACCCGCGCCGACGCCGACGACCTCGTTGCCCAGCCCCGCTGCGCTCGTGGCGTCGAGGCTGGCGGTGCCGACCCTGAGGAGGGCGACGGCAAAGTCTTCGTCCCACTGGGGTGCGAGGGTGCGGGGGTGGCCGAGGAGCGGGCGGGTGATGCGCCCCTCGAGCAGGAGCTGAGTGAGGGCGTGGAGGGAGACGGTGAGAATGATGATGGCGAGGAGGACGGATTCGAGGAGGGACGGGAGGTAGTTGATGAGGGGGTAGGGCGTGGGGGAGAAGAAGAGGACGTAGTGGAAGTGGACGAGGGTGAGTGTGCCGCAGATGGCGGTGGGGATGAGTCGTTGGGTGACCCATCTCCGGCGGATGCCCAGAGTGTGAACGAGGGTGAGCTGGGACGGGCCTGGGTGAGTATGGGGGTGTAGGGCGGCGGGGGAGACGAACCTGCAGCAGCGGGACAATGATGGTGACAAGAACATGGGTGTCGGGACGGGTGGGGGCGTCACTGGGGGACTTGACACGATGTGTTATCGGAGAAGAATAAATATGGAGGAGGAATGCATAACCAAACTGGGGAAGGGGTCAGCGGTGCACAGGTCGGGTAAGGAGGAGCTTGCCAGATTGAACGGGGAGGACGGGGAGTTGCCCCTGGAGGAGAGTAAGGCGGGGAATGGGGTGGAGGGAAACGGGTGCTCACCGGCCCTCGAGGCCCCTCATGAGTGCTTCGATGGCGAGAGCGACGCACACGGCGGTGAAGGTGCTCCAGCAGACGTGCTTCATCTCCGGGCGTGCGCCCCATGCGGCGACGGGGGCGAGCGAGGACGCGGCGGGGAAGAGGTCGGCGGCCTGGAGGAGGATGACGGCGAAGCGGGCGAGGGCGCGCCAGAGGAGGCAGAGGGACGGGAGGCGGAGGAGGACGCGGGATCGGGTCGCGCTGAGGTTGAGGGGGATGAGGAGGGCGAGGAGGAGACGGAGTGTGGACTGGTGGGAGCGCGAGTGGCGCGAGAGACGGCGGAGGAGGGAGTGTCTCGGGGGGACGACAATGTGCTGTATCCGGTTGAGGAGGAGGGCCTGGGGTATGTGTGAGTGGGGCGCGGTGGGTGGCGCAAGTGGAACTGGGTGCTCACCATGGCGAGCAGCGTCAGGGCATACCCGCTCGTGAGGAAGGCCCACGGGCCAGGAAGGCTCACGAGAAAGGAGCGCGCGCGCGGCGGCGTGTCCACCTCGTCGCGGCGCAGATGGCTGAGGAATTTGGTGGGCAGCAGCCACATTGACGACCCGTTGCTCGTCGTCGACAACAGCGAGCTCATTGACGCCCAAGTTGGGCGTCAAGCCAGGATCAAGTTGCCAAAACCAAAAGTGGTGCACGAGATACACTCTGGGGAACAGAGCGTCATCCAGTATATACGTGTACTTACATTATCCTGTGTCCTCCGTGTATCGCTTGTCTGACAATTGCCAAAAACAAAAGCTGCACGCACGAGATTCGAACGCGGGATGTCGACGTGGAAGCGCATGGTCATTTCTACGTCCGGCGTATTCACCGACTCATCCACAGAACTCACAACAACTTTCCGTCAAACAGCGTATACATGTATTCGGCATGCTCCCTCACCGCAATATTCCCCGCCGGGCGCTCTGCATGTCCCTACCGCGTCTCGTCGCATCGCTCGCGCAGCCCTGTATCCCTGTCCGCTCCCAGCATGTCCGTGTCCTCCAGTCCCCCGCCCAGTTCCACAGCACTCTCGTGGTCCGCCCCACCTTTCTTTATTTTCCAACATGTTTTTTATCCCCTTCCCTAGGACATGATCGCCCGCGCGAAACACCGCATATTTCTCTCGTCGCTCTACATAGGCACCACCGAGCTCGATTTGGTGCGCACCACCCATTTCATCGTGCGCAATTCTCATACCCCAACAGCTGCGCTCTCTCCGTCACTCTCTCGCCGCGAATCCCCGTCTCACCCTCCACCTCTCCCTTGACCTCCTCAGAAGCACCAGACCTGGTCCCGCGTCCTCTGCCTCTCTCCTCGCTCCCTTGGTCGCGTCCTTCCCAGACAGGGTCTATGTTCATCTCTATAAATCCCCAAACCTCGCTGGCGTCCTTGCAAAACTTGTCCCAAGACGTTTCGACGAGGGCTGGGGCACTTGGCACCCCAAACTATACGGCGTAGACGACGACCTCATTATCAGTGGGTGAGTCCGTGCGTATCCTCCTTTCCTGCCGCTTCCCTCTACTCTCTCTCAAGTGCCAATCTCAACAAGTCATACTTTACCAATCGCCAAGACCGCTATCTCCACTTTGCGTCCTCTCCAGCCCTCTCTACCTACTGCTTCGACTTTCTCCGAATCTTCTCACACCTCTCCTATCGTCTGCTTCCTCCCGAAACCCCGCACACCCCATTCACTCTCCGCTGGTCTAATCCCAATGTCGACCCTACGAGCATACAGGCCGCTGCGCAACGCACCCTCGCCCACTTCCAGTCTTCCCAGCCCCGAATACCCGCCCCTCCAGCAGTAGACACCTTTGTCGTTCCAATCATCCAGGCTGGATATCTGAACGTCCGCGAAGAGGAACGATGTCTCACCCTGCTTTTCGCCCACCTCGCTCACATGCCAGATGCCCACGCTGCTCTCATTGACCTCACCAGTGGCTATTTCGCACTCCACCAGCCGTATCAAGATCTTCTAATACATTCTCCCGTGAGCAGCCGCATCATCGCTGCAGGTCCCAGGGTAGGCATGTCCAATGTCCCAGTTGACAATAAGCTGACCACGACCAGGCTAACGGTTTTTACGGCTCCAAAGGCATGTCTGGCCGCATCCCTGAAGGCTATACTCTGCTTGAGAAACGCTTCTGGCGGAAAGTCCTGCAGGCCAATCGCGCTTGGTCTCCAGGACCCGCTCCGGGCATCGAGTTGAACGAGTGGGAAAAGAACGACTGGACATATCACGCTAAAGGTACACGCCCGTCCTGCTGCCAACCACCTGCTCGTACTGAATCACGCACTAGGCATTTGGTACCGGCCGACCTTGACATCCCCACCAGAACTCACCCTTTTTGGGTCCACAAACCTTAATTCACGCTCTGCCAACCTAGACACAGAACTTTCATTTTTCATGCACACGAGTGCCCCTGCATTACGCACACAGCTCGATGCTGAGGTGCACAACCTGCGTACGGGAGCGCATAGAGTCGACGAGGACAGTTGGCGCAAGAGGGAGCGGCATGTGAGGTTTGGCACACGGATGTTAGTTGCGGCTGGTGTAGAGGGCATGCTGTAACCAAAAGTATATTTTCTCTAGAGACCACCACTCTCCTTTCCTTCTGCTCCGACCCCGTTGGGTGTCTCCTTCGGGGACTTGACAGGTTTGGTGTTGCCGTCACTCGACTGCACATACTCAAATTTCCGTGAATCAAGTGTGAATGTCACTGGCCCGTCATTGGTCAATGACACGCTCATCATCGCCCCGAACTTGCCGTCTGACGTAGAAATTTGACTGGTTTGCGGGCAGTAGTATCTGGAGGTGCATAGAACGCACCCTTGATCGTATCTGGCCGATATAATTCACGCATACGCTGCAGAAACGCAGCATACATCTCTCTGGACTGCTCACTCCCCTGAACGCACGCTCTGGAATCATAAACAGACAGCATGGTAAGCGTGACACGTACCATCGCGCGGTGGAAGTCTGGTTTGCTCCCTTTGGCTGTGTTGGCGAGGAGAGTAAACTGCGAGACACAAAGCACGTCGCCGGCGATGTCCTTCACGCTCTGCCGCCACATCGCCCCGTCTGCACCATCGAAAACACGCAGAGACAGGCTGCAAGAAGATGTCCACTATGAGCGTATCACGCGGGCGCGTGGTGTCCCCGAACGCACATCTTTTTCGCGATGTACTCGGAATCTGCAGGCTTGTCGTCTACACTGGGAGAGGCGACACTGAGATGACCACGTCCGTATCACCTTCTGCGCGGCGTACCATTTCCAATACCGAGCAACAGCACGAGCCCCTTCGAAATCGAGGAAACGACCTCACCGTCAGCTGCTCAACGGACGACATAAAACAGCGTTCACGGCAAGCAAAAGCGCGGCCCGCACCTGAGACTGAGGCTGCAGCCACTCGTTGCACTACAGCTCGCATTCGGCGTGATGGTGTCACGTCTGTGACTTCACTCATGAGTGGCAACGTGCTCCTCGAGACCAGTCTCGGCCAGATCGAAGTGGAGCTGTACTGGGACCACGCACCGAAGGTGTGTGGATATCAAGCAGGGCGCCCCCACGTTTCAGGTGACAGCTGATGCAGTCTCTAGACATGCAAGAACTTCCTGGAGCTCGCGTCGCGCGGCTACTATAACGGTGTCGTTTTCCACCGTATTATCTCGGTGAGCAACCCTCTGAAATTATTGGGAGTTTCTTACAGATGAGATGTCAGGACTTCATGGTCCAAGGAGGTGATCCGACGGGCACGGGCCGTGGGGGGACAAGCATCTACGGGCAGCGGTTGTACGTGAAATGACCCGTGACTGAGATACCCTGGAAATTCAACCCCTTGCAGCGAAGATGAGATACACCCGGAACTGCGGTTCGTCGGTGCAGGTGTGTAGATACACACCGCGTGCCGCATCTTTCTGCGTGTCTGACAGAACCTCCGAAGGGGTACTTGCCATGGCGAATTCAGGACCAAATACAAACGGTGCGTGGCATGCGGCACTGATATATATATATATATTCAACCCCTGATATGGGGTACAGGCTCCCAATTCTTCATGACCCTTGCGCCCACGCCATTCCTGGATGGCAAACACACCATCTTCGGGCGAGTCAGTGCTGGTATTCGTGTACTTCAACGTTTGGGAGCGGTGGCTACGGACAACCAAGACAGGCAAGTATCGGGCGTACGTCTAATAGATTGCGCGAGCCTCATGTCATTGGCAGGCCCAAAGAAGATGTCAAAATACACAAGGCTTGGGTGGCGCAAAAAAATTGACTGTGGTTCTATGGCACCTCTCATGCTGTGCTTTGATGTATCACAACTCGTTCACCTGTAACACCAAAAGGCAATATTTTGCCATACATTTCATCGAACAGCGATGGTGCGCTCAACCTCGTTTATGTAAGAACCAATCCAAAAAGAGTGGCATCAATTAGTTTCGCGGTCAGTGTCTTGAGAGAAGGAGAGCCGCCGTAATATCTCCCCGGGAGGTCTCAAGGCGATTAGCGTGAGCGTATTCCACCCTCGGGCGTCCTTTTTTTTTTTTTTTTTTTTTATATCCATTTTTGTCTTTTGGGGCCTTGCCCTATGTAAGACGATGCATACATTTTTCTAACTTGTCCCTTGTAATCTAACCATCCTTGTTGTCTCTATCTCTGCATGTGCTCAGTGGGTGACCCCTGAGCTGATCCGTGCTTGTGTGAAGCGGGGTGTGTTTTTGGTATATAAGGATGATCATGCCTCTGAGACACCAATACTACCCCTTTAAAGCCAAACAGTCCAACCCATAAACCACATAGTAATCAACCTTCCACGGCTTATTTGGGCATGTAATACCCATGTGTACTTCAGTTTGTACCCCTCAGCTGTGACACCACCTTGACACCTTTCCTGCACCCCAACGAGTGGCAGCAGCTGCAGTCTACTGCCGATGTTTCTGGCCCAGCCTCTGGCTGTCGGTGTGACAAATCATGATAGTACAGGTACCCGGTACTCCAATGCATCAGTTGGATGGATTAGATAATTAGAGTAGGTGTCATCATGTTCCTAAAGGGTCGGTTCTGAATTTCGGGTGTCCTTATGCATCACGGCACACTGCGTGCCCCTCAAAGGCAAGGCGCTATAGCTTTCTCCGGCCACGGCACTCCAGCAAGACACGAACCAGCTGTCCGTCGTATCGCACCATTTTAACCGTCGCCGCTGCAGAAGTTCTTAACATTCAGGCAAGAGGCGGGGCTCCACGACCTGCAAAAGCCAGCATCAGAACCTGAACTTGATGATCGACCAATTAAGTAAAGCGTGACCAGCACAGTCGTTTATACAGATGCCGGTCCTCGTACCCCATACTATGCGGACGTGACCGTGAAGTGATGCTGAATAAAAGATACCCAAAGGCATATTTATTGAAATACTGGTAACTAAAATGAACCTGAGGGAATAAAGACTGTGATTTGTCGCACTCTACCATATGGTAACTCACCTGCCAGTGTATGACCTTGGAAAACGTTTATATCGTATGCTCGCACAGTACATTCGTCGCTGTCCATAAGAACGAACCTTATCATGTTAGCCACTATACAGCGAACTGGGCCCATGCATTAGGCTTAAGAGCAAGCCTATTTTCCAAACGCACAGCGACTTCAAGTACATCTGTAGAAGTACACCCAAGCGGTATCCGCCATGCAGACACGATTATTATGGTCGTTGGAACCGCTAACGAGCTTTATCTTAGTCGCAACGATACACCCAACAGTGGCTTTACGGCCCTTACAGTAACTGGTGGAGCACACCATTTGTAGAAAAAACAAGAATCTCACCAGCATCATCAGCTATTATGGTTCGATGATTAGAGGAGTTCTGAAGACGGGGCGTGACATCGATCAGTAGTCGTGGTGCAGCAGATTGCATGGGAGCGCGGCCTCAAGAAATATACGCATCTTTGAAACCAGAATGTGCGATGAAAAATGCAGGGACAACACTGCAGAATAAGCCACTTATAAGAAGAGGTCACGGGGACTTATTTGAAGCTAAGTATTACTACATAGGTGAAAAGGTCGCAGAAATGCAATCTATTAATCCTCACGTACAAGACAGTCTTCCACATTCCAAATAAAATCCGAATCGATGACTATGCAGCAATAGACACAAGTGACTAAGATTATTGAAAACCCAGGTGTCAAGACAATGGTGTGATCTCCGATTGACCATAAGGAACGACAAAATGTAAGAGAGTGGAGGTCAATACAATTCGCTAGCGACCTCGGCCGCTCGTCGACCTAGTTCTCGGTCGTGTGGGTGTTTCTTCATTGAATGGCGGCAATTGACTCCCACGATGTGACCTTGTGTCGGCAGGGTACAAGCCAGCGTCGCTCAGTGCCCGGTCAACCAAGCGTGTTGATGGTCCAGCGGATGGCCCTGGGCCAGTCCAGCTACGCGCGAGTAATAGGTCGTCATCATCTTCCCCTTCATCTACGACCTCCATGTCACTCACCCCGACGCTCACGGCGTCAGGGTCATGATCAGGCTCGGCCTCGTCCTCGCTAACTTCATCAGAAATGCTTCCGTCCATTTCCCCAATCCATTCTTGGTCGTCAGCATCTCCGCCAAAGTCCCAAACATCCAAGTACGTCATGTCCAGTCTGTTGCTTGCCGCAACACACCATCTACCATCAAACACAACCTGCCAGACGCCGGTGATGCCCGTCAGCAGGTCACGAACGACAGAGCCATCGCGCACGTCCCACATCTTGAGTGTGCCATCCGAACCGCTCAGGACCTTAAATTCATCGTGTTGGAAGCAAGTAATTGCTCCTGTGTGCGCTGCAAGTGTATGCTGAAGTTGACCAGTCGACGGATCCCAAATGCGAAGGGTTGAATCGGCGGCAGCGGAAACAAGGTGAGATGGCGATAGGCCAAGCAAGCCAACAAGAGACGTGTGCCCTTGGAGGGTATGCAAACACTGTCCCGTTTTGAGACTCCATATACGAACTGTACCGTCCATGGAGCCGGAACAACATTGGTTACGGACAGGATCTAAAACAACGCTGTACACTATGGTGCATTTTAATTGAGCACGAACATGGTTGATGCAAAATCAACAAACCTTTCTGGGTGTGGCCCGCAAGAGTCCAAGTGCAGACGCCGTCTATGATGTCCCAGATTCGCACAGTGCAGTCATAACTTCCTGAAACTAAAGTTCTTCCACGAGCAGCCAGGGCGCGCACAGCCTGTTCGTGACCCGTGAGCAACCGCAAATGATACGGGTTGTCATCTGTATCTTCCTGAAAACTTTTGTGAGTGAGAAAATGAAGGAGATGAATGCTGACTCACCTCTGCGGGGTCACCTTCAGAATCATTTGCGCCATAACACATGTACTCTTCTTCGCCTGGTCTGGGGAGGGTCCACACGCGAAGTGAATGGTCTCTGCTGCCCGTGACAATCATGGAACGCTTCGGCCACCTCTCTCTCTTGATCCCGCCACCTTCTATCTCAATGTCAAGCCACTCCGGCTTGACGATGGCCAGACATCTCACGGTACTAGTATGGCCCCCAAAGACATGTGTGCATCTACCGTTGGAAAGGTTCCACACTCTAACTGTTCTATCCGTGGAGCCGCTCACGAGCGTATTCTTGGTGGCTGCAAGCGCCCATACGCCGCCCTCGTGACCTTCCAGCGATCGTAACTGGTTACCAGTAGTGGGGCAATATACGTGAATAGAGTGATCGTCAGAGGCAGAAATAATACGGTTGTGAGAAAAGAGGAGGCATGTAACGACAGCGCCACCATGAGCAGCGAAGGTAAGTCGCCGTGGGTTGGTATTATTCATCCAGCGGGTCCGAGTAAGGTGTCGAGACTTGAACAAAATTTTATACGGATGTGGAAGAGGCAGCGCGTCTTCTCCAGGGTTCCCCATTCGACTGCGTCTGGAGAAAACTGCATACGCAAAGGCACGTTCAGGCTCGCCACCAAACCAAATTCTGGTCGTTTTGAGAAGCTCTCGCCAAAGAATGGGGTCTGAATCAATAATGGCCCGCCATGACTTGGATACTCGCGAAGCTCGGGCGAGAGTGGAATATGGTAGATAACTGAGGATAATGGAGGTGAGCTCAGGAGGCAGAAGAGTCAAAAAGTCACGAGCAAGAGTAGGGGTAAGAACGGAGTGGAGAGTTCTCAACACGGGTAGGGGAGAATGACGGAGGAGTGTGAGAAGGAGATGCGATTGAAGTGCCTGGGGAAGATTGTTGAAGTGCGACAAGATATGCGGTAAAGTCATGAGAGTTGTGACAGCCATATCGGGCTGAAATGGTGCATTTGATGTGTTTGGATGCGGAGAGGAAACCGTACTTGGCGGCGCAGATGGCCAGGCATTAGTAGCAGGAGGAGACCCATTTGGAGACGGGAGCGGTGAGGGGGGCGCTGCAGCATTTGCAGTGCTCACGGCGGAAGCACGGGGCTTCTTTCTAGGAGGTGGACTGTTGTTAGCATTAACGATGCCAGGCGGGCTGAACGCCTCCACGCCTTCCATCATTTCGCTGCCGAGGCTATGAGATCTCTTCCTGCCGTACCTCTCGACAGCTTCTACGAGACCAACCGTGTGCTCTCTGTAGACGTCTTCGTCCCGTTTGAGCATTCGCCAACCATGGCCAGCGACGACCTCCTCCTCTTCAGCCATTTCTTGTTCCCCTTGAGAACCATCTTGGAACGTTGCGTGCGCACCTCCAGGAAACTCGATGGGAAACCTCCGAAGGGAACGTGGTAAATGTGCATTGAGAAGAGGGTATTGCTTGGGATCCTTAGGCGATGATGGAGGTGGCAATGGTGGGAGCGGGATCGGCGCGTACGTGGTCGTAGTCCTGGTCGTGGTCGTGACGCTACGCACGAGATAAAGGCGAGAAGAAACAAGAAGTTTGAGTTACTCACGTAGTAGTATTTACCGATGGCGCGAGGTATAGCGACGGACGCGACATGTTCGTGGTACAGGTCAAGATGAGGAATGCGGCAGCAATTGGCCCCAGTGTGGACTTTTATGGATCCATTTATACCGCGGTATGGTCTCAGTAATCATTGAAATTAAATCTACTAGAGCAAGGCCGAACACAAAGTATATGAAAAGCAAACGATGACGAAAATATTATTCTCTAGTCCTTCTATTATCGGGCATACTCTCCAATTGACTGCGACTCCTCATTCGCGGTCTGCGCTTCGCATACCACTCCCATGCCAATCGAACCACTTCCCCGTCTGCATCATATGGTGTAGGAATTTCGCTGTACCCTGGACGTGCTGTCGGGTGTCGCACATAAACGGCAGAGCACGTAGCGAACGATAGTTCGATGTACGCCGGGATGAAAATAAATGGAGCCGCATAATCAGGCAGTACGAAAGGTGTAAGTGACAAGTCCTTGGTCCACGGCTGACCCGGCACACCCACGGGTGTTCTCCATTCGGGGACACCAGTTGTATCTTCACCTTGAGGCGCTTCTGCGCCCTGTGCTTCAGCGGCGTCCCCATTCTCGGCTTGGGAAGTTTCTTTACCCTCTGGACCTGCGTTGGCATCATCGGCTTGAGAGGCTTCAGTTGGAGCTGCGTCGACATTATCGGCTCTAGTCACGGTATTAACCTCTGTATCCGATTGGTGCCGGCGTTGAAGAAATCTGATGGCGGATGGGTCAACAGACACCATGTCACCAGGCGCAAGTCGCGTATTGGCATTTGTATGCTGTTTGATACCTCCGAGGTTGTTCATGTAACGAGAGCAATACACGCACCTCTTTCCCGTTGAGCTTCACATTTCCATGTATGACCAACCTTCGTGCCTCGTACACGCTATGTGCAAAACAACACCTGAATATGAAGACGTCGATCCGCCGCTCCACTTCGCTGAACATCAAGCTTCCCACAGGCGCAAGTGCTGCCTTCGCTTCTCGCTCCATCTGCTTTTGCATCTGATCGGCTTCTCCTTGCCGCTTAGCCCATTTGACCAGTGACAATGCGCCTCCCAAGGCACTTCTACGTGGACGAACGTCTGGTAATGTCGTAGGTAGGTACCACCTTTTAAAGGTTTTTTCGTTAATATGATCTCCATGGTATGCTCTGACAAGCCGTTTGGATATCCATCGCTGTTGGAAGAGTGTTTTTGACGTTCGATCAAATGTAGATTCCGATACTTTTGGACCAAATGAACGTTTCCAGAGGTTGTAGAGGTTGTGCGGTGACCAGCTCTACTATAAGAACTTAGTTGTGACACGTATAAAATATATCCAACAATTACCATGCGAGGAAGTGCCCGTGTGTGAGCAAACACATTCTTGTCTCTCATCTGCCCAGCTCGAATTTCAGTCAGCGAGGAAAGTGTCACTTCAGTGACAAATGACAAATTCTGTCACACTATAAGGCACGTGAAGCTTCAAGCTTCTATGCCCAGATCTAGGTTCGGCGCAAGCCTTGAAGCTCCGACTTCATCTCCAGAGGAGAGGCTTGTACCAAGCTGCCGCGCTAGGGGGACCGTTTCTTCAGGGTGCTGCGTCGGCCACAACACCTCTCGCGTCAAGGTTTCTTTAGATTATCGTAACAGAGATGTATTCTGACAACTTGTCCTGTGTGAGTAGCTAAGAATCATTTTAATTATGTCGTGATGTATGTGCCTTCTGGGACGAGTGACAAATGGCTTGTGAGGCACGTAGTTGAACCAGTCACTCAAGAATAATTTTAAAGAAATTATCACAATGACCTGTAGTATGTTTTAAAGTGATCCCATAAATTACTTTGCTACTCGGTGACCGGTGGGCGCAGCACCGGGCACTTTTCCAGACGACGGTGTCGACAGTTCGTTACGTCACGTGACTTTAAGCACGCTCGCATTTTAAATGGACATCGACGTATGCTGGGGAGATATCCTGCTGTTATCATGCAAAGATGTTCTAGAGGACAGGCTTGGGATCATATTCTCTCTCATCAGTCATCTGGGAGTCTCCTATTATTGTTTCTCTTCTCTCCTTCTTGCCCAAAGGTTTGAAACCATGCCTGTCAATGACTCAATTTATTCGTACCACTACTATCATAGCGATCGAGCTGTCCCATTTGCTGCTAAAATTATTTAGGATATCTGGCCTACATTCCCAACTATAGATGTCCTTAAAAATCAGCGAACGGCCGTCTGTAACACGTTGACAAGTGAGATAGCACAATTGTGCCCACCCCCACTATTCCCAATGGGATATAAGACAGTTACTTGGTGATTAAGCATTTCTAACTAGCTAGGGAGCTCAAGAGACATATGGTCTAGTAGATTGTTATAATGAGTGAAGCCGTAGAGAGTACGGCTCGGATTCAAGCAGCGTCACCCTCGTGTGCGAGGGTGGCTTGTGGCTGGTGGTAGAGACAGTGTGAGATGGCCCCCCTAGCGCGGCATCTTGGTACAAGCCCCTTCTCCGGAAGGTGCTCGCAGAGCGTGAACTTTGAGTCGGAGATGGGGCTTGTGCCGAACCTAGCCCAGATCAGGTCTCTGCAGACGACGAGCAGCGAACTTTCTGGGTTCCTCCGTATTGAATACCATCGCTCAACCGTTAGTCATCCTGTGGCCACTCGTGGTTCCCATTTCCATCTCCTACCGAATCCCTTAGTTACAGTAGTTACAGGCGCTGTATATTTTTCTGAGACTCGCTGGTTGAATATCATCTTCTTTACCCACAACCATCATCTACTCTCTACAGGTTATGGGCCCCGCGCTCTAAACCATAATCCAAAGTAAAGTAGAAAAAAAAAAACTTCCTGTAACAATCGCCGTCATGTCTGCCCTCACACAGCCGAGCTCCCTATACCGGATCGAACCACTCACTGGAGACAATTATCCCGCGTGGAAGGAGAAGATGCGATGGATCTTGCTTGAGCAAGATCTATGGGAACATGCATCGGGTCAGGCGACGAAACCAGTGCCGGCCGACGACAAAAACGTAACGGCCCCGGAGAAACAAGCGATCGCAGATTGGATGAAAAGAGATCAACAGGCTTTCGCGGCAATCAGCTTGCGTATCAGTGATGATTACCTAGTCTATACATACGGTGCCACGACGGCACGTGAGGTGTGGCTAGCCCTGCTTACGATCTTCGAAGCAAGAGGGCCGTTGGGTATAATAAATGTACGTCGGGATTTCTTCCGCACTTTCATAGCCGAAGGCGGCAACATGGAAGAACATATACAAAAGCTGCGCAGCCTCCAACAGCAGCTGCACACACTCGGTGATCTAGTCAGCGATCGCGACTTCTGCAACGCGCTGCTCACCTCACTCCCCGGCTCCTGGTCCACATTCCTTACAGCGATCAATGCCGCTCTTCCCACGCTCTCCTCTGACGTACTCATAGCCCGCGTCCTCGAAGAGGATCGAACTCGGCGCTCCACTCACGGCATGGAGACGGCCTTGAGGGCACAGGACAAGCGCGGAAAGGGGCGAAATGGACGTAATGATGGCGGTGCCACAAAAGGGAAGTGTAATAATTGTGGCAAAAAGGGGCATTGGGTCAAAGACTGCTGGGCCAAGGGTGGCGGCAAAGAGGGGCAAGCGCCGAAGTGGTGGAAAGATTCAGCTAAGAACTCAAATGCAGACTCTACTAAACAAGCTACCGAAAGCAAAAACGCTGCTGACGACTTTGCATTCGCCGCCATAGAGTCCGCGGACCTTGAGCCGGGCGACCAGTCATCCATTGCTGGAGATCTATCGTGTCGCGCCACCATCTCTGCATCAGAATGGCTGGCGGACACGGGATCGACGACACATATCGCCCGAAACAGGGGGGATTTTATTGAGTTCAGTTCTGACCCATCAGAGATTGAGGGCATTGCTCCCGGGAGCCCCTTGAAGACTTTAGGCCGCGGGATTGTCCAAATGGAATTCAAGGCCGGTGATCGCACGTTTACGGTGAGACTAACGGACGTGAAGCACGCTCCCGACGCACCAAACAACATTCTCAGCGTCAGGAGGCTCACGGACATGGAGCATGTAGCTCTGTTCACCAACAATGGCGTGAAATTCCGTTCCCAGTCAGGGACGGTCTTCGCCGAGGGGCGCAAGGTAGGGCGCGTGTACCTCATGCGTGCCCGGATCCGCCCTGCCATTCAGACGGATTTTGCCGCTGTGGCTAAGCCGAAGTCCTGGGACTCCTGGCATCGCATCCTCGGGCATGTCAACATCGGCGCGATCAAATTGATGAAAGCGCGCGATCTTGTCACCGGGATGGATGTAGACACGGCCGCGCCGGTGACACAATGTGTTGCTTGCATTCAGGGCAAGCATCACGTGGAACCGTTCCCCAAACGGTCGGAAGACGCTGCTACATTGGTAGGCGATCTGACCATCTCCGACGTTTGGAGACCGGCGAATACAGAGGGCCCGGCGTGGGAACAGTATTTTTATTCATTTACCGATGCCAAAAGCAGGTACTCCACCATCTATTTCAGCCACACTAAGGACGGCGTCCTTGATCGTTTCAAGGAATACGCCGCCCTGGTTGAAACACAGACTGGGCTCCAGCTTAAGCGCCTGCGCAGCGATGGAGGCGGTGAATATATTAACGGTCCATTCAGAGATTTCTGCGCCCAGAAAGGGATCATAATGGAATCTACCACCCCTTACTCACCAGCCCAGAATGGCATTGCCGAACGCCTGAATCGCACCTTGCTCGAACATGCTCGCGCCATGATCTTTGCGAAACAAGCGCCCAAGATCTTATGGCCCGAAGCCGTCGCCTACGCCTGTTATATCAAGAACAGGACACCCACTCGAGCCCTTGGCGCAGACATGACGCCATTCGAGGCCTTTTTTGGCAAGAAACCTGACATCGGGAGGTTGGAAGAATTCAGTAAAAAGTGCTGGGTCCAAGTTCCGGACCAGCGTCGTACTAAATTAGAGCCCAAATCCGAGCAACACATTTTTACCGGCATCGCACCTAATGCTAAGGCTTGGCGTTTCTACAATGTCCACACGCGCCACGTCCAGACCTCCCGCAACGTCATCTTCGATGACATTGACAACGCCATTCATCCCGTCCCTGAGGACGATGACCTGGTGGTTGGGCCGCCTGCAGGGAACACCACCAAGGCCGCCCAGCCGGTCCCGGCCCCCGCTTCAGCTGCCGCGCCTCCAGTCAAGACCGCTGCTGTGCCTGTGGCTGTGGAACCGAAGGCGGATCCGAGGTGCAGCACCAGGATCGCGGGTAGACCCGTGCCTGATTACCGCCACATGCATGAGGGAGAGCGGGCATTGTCAGCGACGGAGATCATGACAGAGCCCGCGTCCTATGCAGAGGCGCTCCGCCGCCCAGATTACCCAATATGGCAGAAAGCCATGGAGACTGAGATGGAGCAGCATGCGGAGGTGGGCACGTGGACGCTGGCTGAGTTACCAGCGGGGAAGAACGTGGTAGGCAGCCGATGGGTGTATGCGGCTAAGACTAATGCAGAAGGGAAATTTGACCTCGGAAAAGCGAGGGTCGTTGCGCAGGGGTTCACGCAACGACCCGGCATGGATTATTTTGAGGTCACATCACCGGTTGTCAAATTAGACAGCCTCCGGCTCATCCTCGCTATCGCCATCCAAAAGGGATGGGAGATCGAGATGATGGATGTCAAAGGCGCGTATCTTAATTCTACTCTAGATGAGGAGATATACATGCGCCAGCCGGACGGCTTTGACGATGGATCGCGTCGCGTGCTCAAATTGCACTGGGCTATTTACGGTTTGAAGCAGTCAGGCCGCTCCTGGTACAAGAAGCTCACGACGGTCTTGCTCGATGACGGTTTCACGCGGTGTCACGCAGATGACTGTGTTTTCTACAAAAAGACCGGCGACCGGCTCACCATCATCACTATTTACGTTGACGACCTCGGTCTTTTCGCTAGTTCTAAGACGCTGATGGCGAGTGTTAAAACCCTCCTCCATTCTAATTTCACTATGAAGGACCTTGGCGAGATGCTCAAGATCCTCGGGATCAGGGTCGAGATCGATCCAAATCGCGATTTCATTAAACTCTCCCAAGGCCATTACATCGACATCATTGCCCAGCGTTTCAATCTGGATGAAGCACCGCCGGTCAACACTTCTGTCCTGCATGACATCAAAACCCTCGAGCCGCACCCTGATGGTGGTCCCGCACCAGACACACCTTACGCCCAAGCGATCGGCTCCTTGATGTACGCCGTTCTAGGATCCCGCCCCGACATCGCGTTCGCCGTCCAGCAGCTGAGCCAACACACGCATGACTTCAGTGAGGCTCACTGGACGGCGGTTAAACACGTTATACGTTATTTGAAGGGCACTCGCGACACAGGCGTTGTGTTGTGCCGCTCGTCCTCCACTCCCCTCATCGAGATCTATTCCGATGCCGACTTCGCGGGTCTAGCTGACTCCCATTCTGTGGGGGGTTTTATCTGCTTTTATCACGGCTGTATTACCGCGTGGGTATCTAAGAAGCAAACCCAGATCGCTCTGTCGACGACCGAGTCCGAGTCTATGGCCTTGATCCCTGGCGCCAAGCACGCCCTTTGGGTCCGCCATTTCCTCGAGAACGACCCGGCCGTTCACAACTCATCCATGGACACGTCCATGGACCGCTAAACCCTAATGTTTAGTAATTGTGGGCACATACACCCACAACAAATTATAATTCAATTATTATTCAATTATTATATAGAACTCGGGCACCGATAACTCTGCTCGTCGTCGGCCACGCTCACCGGATACATCGGGTGGATATAGATCGGTGCATCGCCACCGTAACAGATCTCGTGAGCACAGACAACCACCCTCGGTTATCGAGTACTTCGCAGCCGCTCCCAGCCTCACCATCCATCCTGCGGATATAGACCGGTCACCGCACACACGAAGACACGGACCTTGACTCGACTTAGATTAAGTTGTACGTGAACACAAATACGCAGCTCACCATGGGCCATGATCTCCTAGGAATTTTCTTGGAGTATCCGGCACTCACACAGCTCCCGTTCGACACTCTCGTGACATTCATCGATCTCATACGCCACCTTAAGGAACGAATACTCTGGAGCCAGCACTCTGAGCTCACAGATCCACCTGATACCCTCCCCGGCAGAATCCATTGTTTCATATGAGATTCTCTTGATCTCTCTGACGATAACACCAAGATTTTGTGGGAGGTTTTCAAGGGGATCGGATGGATTGAACAGGCTGACAATTGTCTACGGTTGAGGATGAGGCAAGCGGCACTGCTTCCGCTATTCTTGAGATACGGTCCAACTTACGGTGTCGGTGAGTTTCTCAACATTTCCCTGTACTAAATAATCATTGAAGCTTTCGGCTCACAGCATTTTATGAATTCTACCCTCCTCATCGGACCTGCATTAATACGGCCTGCACTAGCCGAACAAGGGCCGGTGTAGACACGAAGCTCCAAGAACTTCGTGAGCCAATCAAGTTTGCAGCTACAGTCCTCACTAAAGACTATGGAGCGCTGCCGGGCTATAACTCCTCCTTTCTCTGCAGAAGTGAGTGATGCTTTTATAGGAAAGAACTCCAGTCTCATGCTACCTGAATAGATTGTCAGACACGCTATTATTATAATTATCGAGTCGGCACGTCTGTTCGAACGTACTACCCAGGGGTACCTGATTACATACAGGCCTCGCAACGTTTCTTTATCGAGACGAACCTCTGTGAAATATTTGCAACGATGATGAACTGCGCCTGGTATGTGAACTTTATTGCAAGTTTAAAACTAGTGCTCAATGTGCATGCAATTAGGACCTCTGCAACCAATTGTGCTCGCATATACAATTTATCTTTTGCGCCTGAATATATCAAAACACTGCTTCCTCCTGACTGGCGCCCAAAGCTCTATCTATACCATGACGACATATGGGACTCATTCTTCATCCACGGCCTTCTTATAGATCACACAGCCAATTCTACCATACTTCAAGTTGAAAATCAAGCAAAGACACAAGCAGACAGGTTACGCCCGGCTTTAGAAGCGCGAACGCTTCATATGATGGGAACCGGGCAGGCAGAATGGAATCATGCGTGTGAAGTATGCACACACGTGTCTCAGGACGACAATGGGGAGATGCGTATGTCATCCACTATTGTATGTCTTTTCTGCCAAATCAACATCGATGTATAGGTAAAGTTCGTTCCGTGGTTACGGACGGCGTTACCCTCGGACACCCATGCTGTGCTGGCGCACTCAACTGCAAGAACCCTCTTCCGAACAACCAGGCAATATATTGTGATTATCACAACCATAAGAGGTATGAATGTGCAGTTGTCTCGTGCAAAGAACAAGTCGAGCCTGGCTACAAAACGTGCGACCACGTCGATCATCGTGCATGTGAGGAGTACTATTCCAAGGCGGGTAAGGGGATGTTTCAACTGAAGGCAAGGCTGGAACGCCATAAGCTCAGTCAGACCAGCTCCGCCATGCCTAACGAAACTACAGAGCATTCTGGCACGGACCATAACACAATCCGATCAGAAGACAGTGTCGAGGAGACATTTTTACAGAATGAAGGAGATGGTCTACATGATGAAGAGATTGAGATCATCGTGGAGAACGGTCAAAGGATCTTACAGCCTGCCGATATGCCCGCCGAGGTGGATGACTGCCCAAGTAAACCAGATACAGGTAACCAAAAAATTCGAGCACATTTTGGACG
Organism: Gautieria morchelliformis; assembly: GCA_015179125.1. Taxonomy (NCBI): domain Eukaryota; kingdom Fungi; phylum Basidiomycota; class Agaricomycetes; order Gomphales; family Gomphaceae; genus Gautieria; species Gautieria morchelliformis. The sequence continues at coordinate 128,278 of WHVA01000283.1, forward strand.
CAAACGCACACATAACGAAGAGTTGTGTGTTGCATCTTGTGGTGTAATACTCGGGCGTGCAACATTTTATGGGTCAGAAGGTCCCAACGGTGTTCGAGTGAGTTATTTATATAATTTGTAATGTCTGTACACTGTTTGATATACTTGTAGGAGTTCTGGCGGGGACTCTTCCCCACGAAAGCCTCACTCCCCGAGGTCCTTTGGATGGACACAAACTGCATCATTTCAGCGATGCTCACGGCTGAGGGAGACACTTACTTTGACAGATGTGCTTTGCCCGTAGATGTTTTCCACTATGACTGCAAACATAGTAAGAAACATATATGGTGCAAAGAAAACTGCAACCCTCTCATATGGCCCGAACTGACAACACCCGAAGGACGTTGGCGGTTTAACTCGTCTGTTGCAGAACAGACGAACACATGGTTTGGAGGTTATCAGGCCATGGTTCGAGAGATGAGGGTAGACCGGTATAATTTTTTTCTGGATGAGATGATTCGGCGACGCAATAAATTGATGGTGGCTGAGCTGCGACGAAAGCATCGAGTCCCATACAATGTTCCCCGGGACGTTCTTCTTAAAGGGTAGATTCTTTTCGTGTTATTTCCCCAATATACCATTAATTGCCCACACTATCATCTGCTAATGCATTGTGCAAAAAATGATAAGACTTGGCTATTCTATTCAGTAGCCAGATTACATTGTTTGGTCTGTATGAGGACTACAATCGTGCAAGGTATCGAAAAATTTGGTTGGTACGTATGGAAGCAACCGAGAGCATACTGAGCAATGACAGCAAGAAGTACTACAGCAAGTGATGATGATGTTAGACTGGGATAGCAATGGTGAGAAACAACGAGGGTACGTTATTTCAGTGACGTGACGGTAGCAAAGCAACGAGCAAGAAACAACACATGCGAGTGAATGAGGCTACAAGAGACAACAACAAAAACATCTATGATAGAAATGAAATAGCATAAGCGATAACAGAAAGGAAGAGAGACGTAACTTTAATCATTGTCATTGATAACGTAGATGATGCCGCTGCTCATACGTTCCATTGTATAGTCAGCTACCACACAGACCTCCTCTTCCTCTTCTTTCACAGTGACCAGGGACTTCTTCTTTTCGCCAGACATCATGCCCTTGCCTTTGTCAAGTTTTCTCTTGGCATCGCGTTGCTGATCGACCATGTTTGCGTATTCCACATCAACATCCTCTCCGGCTGTACCCGTATGTAATGGGAAGCATGAGCCACCCCACTTTGAGCTCAATACCACAGTTTCCATCGCCACAATTCGTGTGCACCCTTCACGAGCAGCAATAAGCCGCCATGTAGCCTCGGGAACAAGCACAAAACGAAGAAATGTGTCGTGTGCAAGCGGCTTGATTGTGTCAGGGAGGGGAATCTCGGCCGGGAATATTTCTTGTAAACACTGTAGTATTACTGCAAACCCTTTCTCACCAAAACTAGAACAAAATTGTTAGCTTTTTTGGCAGTTTAAGGAAAGAAATAACCAGGCGTACTATCCCGCACTTCTAAGCCACCCTCGCCGTTTGTGCGCATAAACCGAGATCGGCGGATTGCTTGTAAATTCTCCTGCTTCGCCAAGGCTGATGAGCTCCATGACATTGAGGAACTGTTCATTAGCCGGTGCATGCGCGATGACAATTTCCAAGTGAGCCTTCGCCTTGAATACTTCAGCCCTAATCCAGTCCATATTCAGTGTCGTTGGCCAGTTCAAGCACTCGCCACGCTGGGTGTCTCCATCCGACTCCATTTCATGTAGAGCGCAAATCAACTCAGTGTGTTCTTTAAAGCGATCGTTGCCAGGGGCAAAACCATGCTCGTACCAAGCGTAAATGTCAAGCAGGCGCTGAAGTCGAAAGGAAACCGGGTCTGATAGTTCATGGTGACATATTGGACAAAAACCTGCAAAGAATACGTTAGCTCAGATGAGGGTTGACCAGTAGAGGAAGTACCTTCGGTATTTGCATTGATCTTTGACGTAACATGATCAAGCTCGTCGTCTGACTCTACATCTTGAGTGGTGTCCAAGATCCTTGACAATAACACATAATAAGTAAGGGAATAATACAGACAAAAGTAATATACCTTCTGTTCCGAGTCACACTTCTGAGTAAGTCCAACCGCTTCTTGCCTCTGAGGGGCTTCCCCTCTGCTACACTCTCGAAATGAGCCCATCGTGCCTCATCCACCTGTCCTTTCATAAGGTACGTGTCATACAGTTCTTCATTATTTTGCTTAATTTTTTTGAGAAGCTGGCGTTTGTTTAATAGAGTTTGGCGTACACATGGAACACCAAAGATTTCGACGAAGGCCGTTTGCTGATGCTTGCCTTGTTTGACCTTGATATCATACAGGACTAATCCGTCTACAACGTCGATGAAAAAGAACTCGTGCGGCCATCGCAATGGTCCAAGTTCCATTGCAGGGTCAGTTGATGAAGCACGAGTAGAAATGGGTGTCGGTTTGGATGTGGAAGTGTTAGGCTTGATGAGCTTGAATGCTGTGTTCACATTCAAGGTAGCAGGAGGTGGTGAGACACTGTTGGAACGAGAGGATACAGAAATTTTACTCGTGCTCCGAGGACTCGGTGTCATTTCGAGTGCGTTCAATTGAGTTGGCATAGATGTTGATGCAGGCTGGCACATGGCCGAGGACTTAGAAGGTGGTTGATGTGCTGAAGAGAAAGCGGCCCCGTGAATGGTGGCTTGGAAGGATTTTCTGGCAGCCTTCGAGGGAGGTGATACGGCCTGTTCACCTTGACATTTGAGGCTCTTCTCCTGGGACATTTGGTAGCGCGGCTGTCGTTTAAGTTCCCGATCCAAATTGAGACAAGCCTCCAGGGGAAGCTCATAAAGTTGGTACAGCAAGCGCTGACCTGGCTGCACCTTCCATCGAGTCCCCATCTGGTGCGCTCGCCACTTGCCTTGGACATAAGCATTACACTATATGAAAACAGCTCGGTGGGTTGTGGGCGTCGAGCTTATGTCAGGTTTTAGGTCATCAATTTGTCAGCGGCATGCGAGCGGCGCAGCCGCGAGCCAAGAACGCTGCGCAGCATGGTCACGTGACCGTTTGCGTTCCAAATTAGGTCAGCGGCGAGCGGCGCAGCCGCGAGCATAGAACGCTGCGCAGCGGTCACGTGACCCGTTCGCGACCAGAGCGCGCATACGCGAGTGTGGTCCGTGCACGACACGCACGCACGGTATAAAGGCTGAACGGTAAGGACATAACGCCAGGAACCTGCCCAACCGGCGATTCCTCTGTCTGCTGTCTGCTATGTGCTCTGTCTGCTCTGTGCTCTGTGCTCTGTGCTCTGTGCTCTGTGCTGTCTGCTCTGTGCTCTGTCCGCTGTCTGCTCTGTGCTCTGTCTGCTCTGGGTGCTGTCTGCTGTCAGCTCTGTCTGCTGTCAGCTCTGTCTGCTGTCAGCTCTGTCTGCTGTCAGCTCTGTCTGCTGTCAGCTCTGTCTGCTGTCAGCTCTGTCTGCTGTCAGCTCTGTCTGCTGTCAGCTCTGTCTGCTGTCAGCTCTGTCTGCTGTCACCTCCTCTAGCTGGCTGGCTGGCTATTGCTTTGGCTGGCTGGCTATCTATTGGTAGGTAATATCTTTTTGTTAATGCATTGCCATGTATTTTATTTTATTTGTGTTGGTAATTTTATTGGTTCCTTTTTTTTTCATCATATAGTATTGTCACATGTGCATTATATTTTTGTGATTTTTTTCGAAATTAGATTTAGATAACATCCCAAGACTGCTGAAAAAAATTGTTTTAATATCAATATTTTTTGGGTTTTTTTCGAAAATAGACATCAATAAGTTTCCTCTAAAATTAATGACAATATGTTCTACATTTAAATGTGGTTTGTTTTATTGTTTTATTTACTGTAAAGCTGCTTACCAGCCACTCCTCTCTGGCTATACTGGTGGCTGGCTTACTATGGCTTTGGCTGGGCTCTGGGTTTCTCTGTCAGTCTCTGGGCTTCTCTGGCTTTGGCTGGGCATTAATCACAGCTTCTGCTTCAATGTACTGTACTTTTTTGACATTTTTTCGCAGATAGATATCAATAAATTATCCTGACTTTGTGAAGATTGACAACAGCTCCAGGTTAAATGTACAGTGCATTTTTTTGACATTTTTCGAAAAATAGATAGTCCTAACTTTGCTAAAATTAATAACAGCTTCAGCTTACATGTACTGGACATTTTCTTGACATTTTTTCACAAAATAGATAATCCTGACTTTGCTAAAAATTAATGACAGCAGCTGCTTAAATATGGTTTCCTTGACTATTTTATTTATGTCTGTATATGTCACAAAATAGATATTGATACATGTCCCTGAGTTTGCTAAAAGTTAATAAGTAGTAACAGCCTCTGCTTGCTTCACTTTGAGGCCCTTGGGGATATGCTACACATGCTATACTTGAGGGGCATGCTACACACACTATGCATGGGGACACGCATGTTCTGCGTGGAGACATGCATGTTATGTGTGGAGACATGCACGCTATGCTTGGGGACATGCATGCTATGTGTGGAGACACATGTTATGCATGGGGACACACACGCTATGCTTGGGGACATGCATGCTATGCATGGTGACACACATGTTATGCTTGGAGACACACATTTTATGCATGGGGACATGCATGCCACATGTGGGGACACACTATCCTTGGGGACAGACAGGCTATGCATGGGGACACACATGCTATGCGTGGAGACAAGCATGCTATCCATGGGGACATACACGCTATGCTTGGGGACATGCATGTTATGCGTGGTAAGCAATTCCAGTGCAAGCAAAAGTAACTAGGATAAATGGAGTAAGTAACTAATACGGAACAAGAGGAACTACAAGGGGGTGCCAGGTAGAACTAAGAACAATCAATAGGCAAAAGAACAAGGGGAATGTGGGTCTAATTGATTGTTACGTATTGGAATTCCCAGAGGTCGGAACTGGAAAGGACAACGGCTTCAACTTATGTGTTGCACCCCTGATGAACTACCGTCCTAAGTATTTCGGGATTGACTTGCGGATATCGGAGAAGGCAGAAGTCAGGAACAGAGTACTGAGAGTCCAGGTTAGAAGGTCGGAGAACAAAGGTCGGAAGAGGCGGAGGACAGAGGGTTGAGAGCGGAAGGAGACAAGACTAGCAAAACCCGTTGTGCTAAGAACAGGAGACAGTGCGAAGGGAATCACATATCGAAGTTGATTATCTGATTGCAGGAACGGAGACATACATGAGGGGGGTTTATACAAAGAGCTGAAGCAACAGGTAATGGTATGGTACTAAGCAAATTCCGGAGAGTGCAAGAATCGGATAGACATATGGGGCAAGTAACTAATGCGGAACAATGGGATGACAAGGGGGGTGCAGGGTAGGGTAAGTACAATGGCAAAGAACAAGGCGAGTAAGTACAATAGGCCTCGGAAGAAACGGAATTACGGAAATGGTATCTTGCTGTATTCAGGGTCGAGTACGGGGGCCGGTATCTGGAGGTGGCCAGGGGTACTGAAATCACAAGGGTCGAGGTAGAGGGTTGCGGATGGTGCGGAGGATATGCGGATATGGTGGAGATGGTTGAGCAGAACAGTCGTAACATTGATAGTGGCACAAATGGATCTCCTGATGCTCCGGACTTGCTATGCTAAGGGTCAAGTAGGGAAGGCCGGTGAATAGAGTCAAAAGGGGAAGTATGTGAATAGTAAAGAACAAGGGGATCAAAAGGTCAAAGTGTGGACATTGCGGAATAGAGCCAGAGGAGGCATGGAGGTACCAGAGTTGGTCAAGCAGCATGGTCATAACATTACCTACCTTGACCTGTTACTTAGAGCTACTTTCAATCAATAAGATGTGTTTTACTTATCTGAATGAAATTTTCTTATCCAAATGTGTTTGACTTATCCCAAGTTTGATTTACCCAAGGTGTTTGACCTTACCGATGCGTTTGACTTGCACCCCCGCGCGAAGCGCGGGTATCCACCTAGTCTAAGAGTTAAACGCGCTCAGTGGGTTGTGGGCGCTGCTGACCAATGCTTGGTCACCAGTTTGTCAGCGGAGCGCGCGCGAGCCCCTGGCCCTATCACCGGTTTACGCCGGTCTGCCGGCTCCAGGGCTCTCTCTTTAGGTCAGCCGCGAGCATGAACGCTGGTCAGCGGTCACGTGACCCGTTCACGACAGCGTATGAGCATGGTCCGTGCACGACGCGCGCGCGGTATAAAGGCCGCACGGTAAGGAGGGAACGCTAGGAACCTGCCCCACCGGCCATTCCTCTGTCCGCTGTCTGCTCTGTGCTCTGTCTGCTCTGTGCTCTGTCTGCTCTGTGCTCTGTGCTCTGTGCTCTGTCCGCTGTCTGCTCTGTGCTCTGTCTGCTGTCTCCTCCTTTAGCTGGCTGCCTGTCTATTGCTTGGCTGGCCCTCTATTGGTAGGTAATATGTTTTTTTTTATGCATTGCCATGTATTTTATTTTATTTGTAGTGGTAATTTTATTGTTTTTTTTTTCATCATAGTATTGTCACATGTGCATTATATTTTTATGATTTTTTTCGAAAATAGTTTTAAATAACATCCAAAGACTGCTGAAAAAAATGTATTTTAATATCAATATTTTTCAGGGTTTTTTCGAAAATTGACATCAATAAGTTTCCTCTAAAATCAATGACAATAGATTCTGCTTTTAAATGTGGTTTGTTTTATTGTTTTATTTACTGTAAAGCTGCTTACCAGGCACTCCTCTCTGGCTATACTGGTGGCTGGCTTACTATGGCTTTGGCTGGGCTCTGGGTTTGTCTGTCAGTCTCTGGGCTTCTCTGGCTTTGGCTGGGCATTAATAACAGCTTCTGCTTCAATGTACTGTACTTTTTTGACATTTTTTCGCAGATATATGTCAATAAATTATCCTGACTTTATGCAAATTGACAACAGCTCCAGCTTAAATGTACAGTGCATTTTTTTGACAGATTTCGAAAAATAGACAATCCTAACTTTGCTAAAATTAATAACAGCTTCAGCTTACATGTACTGGACAGTTTTTTGACACGAAAAATAGATAATCCTATAATCCTGACTTTGCTAAAATTAATGAGCAGCTGCTTAAATATGGTTTCCTTTACTATTTTATTTATGTCTGTAAAATAGATATTGATACATGTCCCTGAGTTTGCTAAAAGTTAATGATAAGTAAAAGCCTCTGCTTGCAATTATATCTCTAATATTCATTGTAAACCCTCTGTCATTCACTTATTTTGCTTGCATATACCATAATTTCACTTTGAGGCCCTTGGGGATATGCTACACTTGGGGGATGCATGTTATTCATGGGGCACTATGCATGGGGGACAAGCTATACTCGGAGGACAAACAAGGGACTGTTGTGATAAACGCAATTATCTTACTCAAATCATTTATACAAAAAGAAACTAATAAAAAAAAGAAGAAGAGAAAATCAAAACAAAAAAAAATCAAAAGAAACACAAACTACATTCACGATAGACGTCGGCGCAGACGACGATCACACGAATTTACGACACGCTATATTACCCATAGATCGGGTAATATACAGGAGTTCGAGCGTCGGCCACGTGCGGTCGATCAGGGACGGCGCGCCTATCGGGTGATGGTATCAGCCATGACGTCGACAGGCGCCAGGCCATAGGTACCGAGGGGTACGGGCACCAAACGCCGCAGAGAATAGTAGACTGCGCAGGGGTACAGGGTGTTGTGGAGTGACCTGAGAAAGTCATCTGCAACACATATACTCAATCAGCTGCCACACAAGAGAGGCACAGAGACAGCGGCCCCATCTCCAAGCCTAGCATTTATGCTAGGCAGGGCAAATATAGTATCATTCTCTATTCTAGCTCCATGACACGTCTCACTGGCTACTATCTCAGTATTATGTTGACAGGGGCTTTGTATACTAGGTATAGACCCTTGCTCCAAAGCCCAGAGAATCCTAACATCATCCCCATCACCCCATGACATTATGACTGTTAATTAGTCACTCCCTAGTTACAAACAGCCTTCCCGACCCATTTATCTAGTATCTTGAGTACTAGTACTTACTACTAAAATAGTATAAATAGCTAGCACGAATGTATGAACAAAATTATCCAGAATCGATTTTTTCTGCCTCCTGAAATTGCTGTAATCTTGTTTGATAGTTACAGAGCTCAGTTCTTAACAGTTTATTCCAAATCTTCGTTGAGAGTCTACTATCACTGTTTACTCTATACTGTCAGGGGACACCCTGTTTTACATTTCCAGTTCCGACACCACACCCAGTTCCGACTCCATTTCCGACTCCGCTTCCGGTTCCGATTCCATCTCCGCATCCGCTTTCGGGAACGATTCCGCTTCTGGGAGAACTTCCACCAGTTCCGTTCGCCTTGCCAGTTCCACTCCAATTTCCGACTTCCGCCCCGGAACAGTGTCGGAAATCAAACGACTCGCATAATAGGTGGCATCAAGGGTCGATCAAGGGTCAGGGGGATGCAGGGTTGATGGCGGGTGCCAAGTGTTGTCCCTGGCTGCGCAGCGTAGTATAATACGGGCTCGCTGACATTGGGGGTCCTTAGACTTTTCTCTTTGGATTTCCCCTTGTCAGGTGAGAACCCCCTCTCTTGTATGCTCTGTTCATTTATACATACTTTGGATTTCCCCTTGTCAGTTGTGTGGTAGTGTGATCTCCACGACTAGCCAGGGTTGCCCTTACAGCAGAAAAGTCTCTCCCCTAGAGGACCGGCGGTCGTACTGCACATTGCATTCGCCATAGGTGCGTTCGGAATCGGAGACAGCGACTCGGAGATCGCAACCTCTTCCGCACATACAGCGTACGACAGCCCCTCTTCTTACGTCGAGCTCCCAACCCCGGAAATCCCGTCCCATATTTCTCCTTCCAACATGGATCCGGACGATCGTCTTCGGAATATGGAGGAGGAATTGACGCGGAACCGGATGAAGACCGACGCGATTGAAACAGCCTTACAAGCGATTTTGGCTAAGTTAGATATTCCACAAGGTGGTGGAAATGAAATGCTGGACGATCCAGATTTCGGAAAAGCGGAACTAGCGGAAAAGAGGATGTCCGCGAAGTTAGCAAAGGTCAAACCCGCAACTCCGGCGGACTTTGACGGAGATCGGGAGAAGGGACGCGCATTCTTCAACACATGCAGCATCTACTTCGCAATTGTCGGAGACCTCTTTCCGAACGACCAGGCTCGGATTCACTGGACATTGTCCTTTTTCAAATCGGACCGCGCAGCCCGTTTTGCAAACAAGGTGATCCGACATGAAGCAAAGGGCAAGGGGAACTACTTCCGGGACTGGGACGTGTTCGAGAAAACATTTTCCGACCAGTTCTGCCCGAAAAACGAGCAGCTCACAGCCCTTACAAAGCTCGAGGGGACGAGCTGGTACCAGGCCAAAGATCCGGTCGATGACTACATCGATCGCTTCCAGGAGCTCATCGACCTTGCGGAATATGACGACGACAAGACGATCGTCATCAAATTCCGACGAGGACTTGATCCGACGCTCCAGAACCAAGTTGCGCTGCTTGGGGATGGAGCTCCGGATTTTGATGACCCGGAAGGGTGGTACCAAGCCGCGCAGAAGGTTTCTCGGAACAGGGACACAAATGAGGCCTTCGTGGAGACGAGTCGGAACACGACACGCAGTTCCGCTCGTCCTACTCCACCTGTGCCAAAACCCGGAAGCGCATTCATTCCCACACGGAAATTATTTCCGATGCTTGCTCCGCCTGCTCCTATTAGGAACCATAGCCCTCCTCCCTCGAAGAGTGGCCCTGCCCCGATGGATGTTGACCGCATGCGCGGAAAAGGCCACGGAACTATCACCTGCTTCCGCTGCCGACAACCAGGCCACTATGCTCGCGAGTGCCCCCAAGCCTTTGATATCCGGCTTATGACCACAGAGGAGAAACTCGAGATCCTTCCAGAGTTCCTCGCACTTGCAGACATAAACGGAGTGCCCACTGCGGAAGAACTTTCCGAAAATGCGGAACATGGTCTACCGGAAGCGGAAGATGCGTCGGATTTTGTGACACGCAGCGGGTGAGATGTGTGCCCCTGCTGCCTGTACATAACCGGTTTGCCTGTCTTGAAGTAGAGAATGAAAAGCCCCCACTCCCCTCACTTCGTACAGACCCACCGGATAAAGTCACACAAAAACCAAATCTGACACCCCGTCCATCCCGCATCCGCCCTTGGGAGAGACGCCTTCCGAAGCGCTATGTTGTTGCTGCCACCCCTGGCCCCAAGTCACTAGTCATTAAGGTAGAGATCCAGACGACCGATACGGCGGAAGTCAAATCCGGACCCGCCCTTGTCGATTGCGGGGCCACTGGTCAGTTTATGGACCGGGACTATGTGGAACGGAACCGACTGACCACGCGGAAGTTGCAACGTGCAATCCCGGTGTTCAATGTGGATGGAAGCCCCAATGAGGCAGGGTCCATCACGGAGATAGTGGACACAATTCTCCGCTACGATGGACACTCGGAACGCACTTCCTTCGCTGTCACCAGCCTGGGGAAGCAAGACATCATCCTCGGGTTTACCTGGCTTCAAGAGCACAACCCGGAGATCAATTGGCAGACTCGGAAGGTACTGATGAGTCGGTGTCCAGCCAAGTGTCACATGTGCCGGTCGGAAGTGCGGAAGGAGCGCCAGGAGCAGCGGAAGACTGAACAGCTCATACAGACATGTCGTTCCGGCCCCCATCCACTGCTTGCAGAAGAAGACTCGGAAGCGGAATTTGACCCGGATCCCCCTTCCAATTCCGATTCTGACGCCATCCGACTCGGCCTGGAAGGCACTCTGACGGAAGGGGAGCGCTTGCTGTACGTAAACCTTCCGCCGGAGGCGGAACACATCCGCGCCACCGGAAATATTTCGCAACGCCTTGCTGAAGCCTCTAAGAGGTATGATAGAGTGGAGGCGGAAATTCCGGAGTACCTGCGGGAGTTTGAGGACGTCTTTTCCAAGGAGTCGTTTGATACCCTGCCTCCACGGAAGCTGTGGGACCACGCCATCGAGTTGGAGCCTGGGTCAAAGCCCACCAACTGCAAGGTCTACCCGCTGTCACCCAAGGAGCAGGTAGAGCTCGATGCATTCCTTGCGGAAAACCTCCGTACAGGGAGGATCCGCCCCTCCAAGTCACCCATGGCATCTCCGGTGTTCTTCATCAAGAAGAAGGATGGCTCGCTCAGACTTGTGCAGGACTACCGGGCCTTGAATGTGATCACGATCAAGAACCGGTACCCCATTCCACTCATTTCCGAACTGATCACACAACTCCGCGGGGCGAGGTACTTCACTAAGCTGGATGTCCGCTGGGGCTTCAACAATGTCCGGATCCGAGAGGGAGACGAGTGGAAGGCCGCATTCCGCACCAATCGAGGACTCTTTGAGCCACAGGTCATGTTCTTTGGCCTCACCAACAGTCCCGCCACATTCCAGACGATGATGAATGACATTTTCCGTGACATGATAGCAGAAGGGGTTGTCTGCGTCTACCTCGATGACATCCTCATTTTCACGAAAACAATGTCCGAACATCGGGAAGTCGTGCGGAGAGTGCTGGAACGGCTCCGGGAGTACAACCTGTGTCTCAAGCCGGAAAAGTGCGAATTTGAGCGGACGCGGATAGAGTATCTTGGGGTGATTGTGTCGGAAGGGAAGGTGGAAATGGACCCAGTCAAAGTTTCCGGTGTATCGGATTGGCCCGTGCCGCGAAACAAGAAGGAGGTCCAGTCCTTCATTGGGTTTGTCAATTTCTACCGGCGGTTCATCAAGGACTTCTCCTGCCACGCCCGTGCCCTCTTCGACCTCACCAAGAAGGAGGTTGGATGGCGGTGGGGAGAGCCGGAACAGACTTCCTTTGACAAACTCAAGGAGCTGATCACTTCCGCTCCGGTCCTGATCTTTCCCGACGACTCTCACCCTTATCGAGTCGAGGCGGATTCTTCCGACGCAGCTACCGGAGCGGTCTTGTCACAGCAGTCATCGGAAGATGGTGGGGGGTGGCATCCGATTGCCTTCTTCTCTAAGAGCCTTAGTCCGGTCGAGCGGAACTATGAGATCCATGACAAGGAGATGCTGGCAATCATCCGAGCGCTGGAGGAGTGGCGACACTTCCTCGAGGGTGCTCTATGCCCTTTGAGATCTGGACAGACCACAAGAACCTCGAGTATTTCCGCACGTCTAAGAAGCTGAACCGACGACAAGCACGGTGGTCCCTACACCTGTCCCGGTTTGACTTCATGCTCCACCACCGCCCCGGCCGCACCATGGGCAAGCCCGATGCCCTATCCCGCCGCGCGGATCACGGAAGCGGAAGTGGAGACAACGCGGATATGACACTGCTCCGCCCAAGTCTCTTTGCAATCCGTGCCCTAGAAGGAGTAACTGCAGTTGGGGCGGAAGCGGAAATGCTCCGGGATATCCGGAGGCAGTACCGGAAGGGAGAGAAGGAGGAGTCGGTGGTGAAGGCAGTGGAGGAACTCCGGAAAGGGCACTCACGGTCTGTACGGGCAGCGGAATGGTCGAACGTGATGGACTGCTCCACTTCAGAGGCAAGGTCTATGTTCCGGGTGGGGCGGACCTCCGCCGTTGCATCGTGTCCCAGCACCATGACACACGGGTCGCTGGGCATGCTGGCAGGTGGAAGACGCTGGAGTTAGTGGCTCGGAATTACTGGTGGCCTCAGATGTCCCGCTACATCGGACAGTACGTGAAGACGTGTGACCTTTGTCTCCGAACCAAAGCGCAACGACGTCCACCCGTCGGAGAACTTGTTCCGCTCCCGATTCCCGAATCCCGCTGGGACACCATCAGTGTCGACTTCATCGTTGAACTCCCAGAGTCTCATGGCTACGACGCGATCATGAACGTCGTGGATTCGGTGAGCAAGGTGTCCCACTTCATTCCGACGCACACGACGATCACAGCCCTCGGAGCGGCCCGCCTGTTCCTTGCACATGTCTGGAAGTTGCATGGGCTCCCGAAGCAAGTTGTTTCCGACCGAGGTCCGCAGTTTGTCGCGGAACTGACTCGGGAGCTCTACCGCCTGCTCGGCATAAAGCTGGCTACCACCACAGCGTACCATCCGCAGGGTGACGGACAGACGGAACGGGTCAATCAGGAGTTAGAGCAATACCTCCGCCTCTTTGTCAATGAGAGGCAGGATGACTGGGATGAGTTACTTCCGCTGGCGGAATTCCAATACAACAACCATGTCCATTCCGCCACACAACAGACTCCCTTCATGCTTGACTCCGGACGACACCCGCGGATGGGCTTCGAACCACGCCAGGCTGAGTCCCGACTCGAGACGGTGAATGAGTTCCGAGACCGCATGGACTCCACCCTTTCGGAAGCCAAGTCGGCCCTTGCGAAGGCCAAGGATGACATGGCAAGGTACTACAACCAACGCCGGGTTCCTGCCCCAGAGTACCAAGTTGGAGACAAGGTGTACCTAGATGCAAGTGACATCCGCACCACACGCCCTTCGCAGAAGCTTGCCCACCGCTACCTTGGGCCCTTCACAGTGACGCGGAGGGTTGGACGGAATGCATACCGCCTCCGACTTCCGATGTCCATGTCCCGCCTCCACCCCGTCTTCAACGTGGTGAAGTTACTCCCTATGCTTGAGGACCCAATTCCACATCGGAAGGCTCATCCGCCACCTCCGCCAGAAATTGTAGATGGGGAAGAGCACTACGTGGTGGAACGGATCCTGGACAGCCGGTTTGTGCGAGGACGACTCCAATTCCTCGTGAAATGGAAGGGTATGGGTACGAGGAGAATTCTTGGGTCCCGGAGCAAGATGTTTCCGCTCCTGACAAACTCCGGGAGTTCTATAGGACACATCCAGGTGCCCCTCGCCGAATCCGCTCGCTGGCATTTCAATCCCTTGTGTCCCGTGCTTCGAGGACGCAGCACGCTAGAGGGGGGGTGATGTCAGGGGACACCCTGTTTTCCATTTCCAGTTCCGACACCACACCCAGTTCCGACTCCATTTCCGACTCCGCTTCCGGTTCCGATTCCATCTCCGCATCCGCTTTCGGGAACGATTCCGCTTCTGGGAGAACTTCCACCAGTTCCGTTCGCCTTGCCAGTTCCACTCCAATTTCCGACTTCCGCCCGGAACAGTGTCGGAAATCAAACGACTCGCATAAATAGGTGGCATCAAGGGTCGATCAAGGGTCAGGGGGATGCAGGGTTGATGGCGGTGCCAAGTGTTGTCCCTGGCTGCGCAGCGTAGTATAATACGGGCTCGCTGACATTGGGGGTCCTTAGACTTTTCTCTTTGGATTTCCCCTTGTCAGGTGAGAACCCCCTCTCTTGTATGCTCTGTTCATTTATACATACTTTGGATTTCCCCTTGTCAGTTGTGTGTAGTGTGATCTCCACGACTAGCCAGGGTTGCCCTTACATACTACCTAAAAGCGAACGCTTTTGATTTGGGATAGGGTAGAGTCGGTTGTCATTTTCGTCAAATGTAATGTTTCTAGATACTTGAACGTGCTTTGAGGCTTTATTGTAGTACCTCCAGGCCTTTGCATGTTCAGCTACTCCGACGAATATATGTTCTTCTGCCTTTGGATCAAGTTTGGCTCGACGTTGATCCGGCACCATAACCCAGCAATTTGTCCCGAATCTCCCTAGATGTGCTATGTTCGGCTTCTTGCCGAATAGTGCCTGGAACGGTGTTGCGTCATCTCCAAGTGCTCGCGTGGGTGATCGATTTTTGATATAACACGCGTAAGCCACGGCCTCGGGCCAGAGTATTTTTGGCAGGTTCTTGGCAAATATCATTGCACGTGCGTGCTCGAGTAAGGTCCGGTTGAGTCGTTCGGCGATTCCATTCTGGGCTGGGGAGTATGGAGCTGTGGTCTCCATGATAATGCCATATTTGCAACAAAATTCCTTGAAATTTTATTGACATATTCCCCTCCATTTATCCGAGCGAAACCTCTTTCAGTTTCTGACCTGTTTGGGTCTCGAGGAATGCCTTGTACGTCTCGAAGTGTTTGAGCGCTTCATCTTTGGTGCTCCCAAAATAGATTACGGTGTACCTCGATTTGATGTCCGTGAAAGAATAAAAGTATTTCTCACGCGATGGTCCCTCGGTCTGGGCAGGTCCCCATACATCGGATACTGTTAGGTCACCGACCTGTTCTACAGTGTCCTCGGCTCTTTTGGGGAACGGCTCCACATGCCGTTTGCCTTGTATGCATGCTTTGCATTGGCTCGGCTCGGTTGACTCGTCGATCTCGAGTCCAGTAACTAGGTCGTTAGATTTCAACAATTTTATGGAGTTTATGTTGACGTGCCCTAGTATCCTGTGCCATTTGTCCCATGACCGTCCTTTTGCCGCTGCGGCAAAGTCCCGTGCCTCGACTGATCGAGTGACTCGTGCCTTCATACAGAACAGCCGCCCACGCTTCTGTCCCTGTGCGAAGGTAACTCCGGCGCGTGATTTGAATTCGACGCCGGTGCCTGAAAATGTGGCCGTGTTGCCCTTATCAGTTAAACGCCCTACGCTGATAAGGTTGTTCGGCGCATCTGGTGCGTGTTTGACGTCACGTAGTTCGATCGTGTTCGTCTTGGCGCCGATCTTGAATTCCATGTTATATAGTGCCTCGGCCTTGTGTATGTAGTACCGCACCGGGTGAAATTCCTTTCGATTTCAGATGGTTCCTCGGCATAGCTAGCGAAATCATTTCGGCTTCTAGCTATGTGTTGTTGCCGCTGAATCGGCTAGCCAGTCGGATGCAGATATAGCACTGTATGCTACCTCCTTAGATACAAATGCGAAGTCCTTTTCTTCTGCTTGTTTGACTGTTTCTTTGTTCCCTGATTTGAACCATTTTGGCGCTTGGCCTTCTTTGCCGCCACCTTTCGCCCAACAGTCCTTCACGTAATGACCCTTCTTGCCGCAATTTCGGCACTTTCCCTTTGTTGCTCCTGAGTCATCTTTCCTGGCCTGTGACGTTGTTGCGCCTTAAGCGCCGTCTGCCGTGCCGATCCAGCTTTCCGTGCTCGATCCTCATCGAGGACCCGAGCTATTAATATATCAGCTGTTGTCCCGGCTCCACTGGCGTTTACTGCCGTAATAAACGCCGACCAAGAATCTGGTAATGACGTCAGCAACGTGTTCGAGAACTCGGTGTCACTGATGTAATGCCCCCGCGCATTCAATTCCTGTTGGAATGCCGCGGAGCTTGCGTACGTGCTCCTCCATGTTCGCGCCGTCCTCGGCAAGCGTCCGGAAGAAATCTCTTCGGAGATTTACAATTCCCACTGCTCCCTTAGATTCGAATATGCTTGTAGACTAGTCCATACAGCAAATGCAGACATCGTCTGATTGATGTAAACTAGTTGTTCATCGGCAACTCTGAGGCAAATCTCTTTTCTAGCTTTCTTGTCCTTCCTTCTCCAATCGTCGAATCTCCTGCTGCTCGTCGCAGTGACGTTGTCGGCATCTGCCGGTCTCGGTTCGTCTCCCTGCGATAGCCACGTCCACAGATTCTAAGTCATCGGAGTATCCACTCGAGCCGCCGGCGCCACGCCGCGTAATTATCCCGTTCAAGGGTCGATCTTGTACGTGTTGTTGCTACTCGACATCGTCGATCGTATTGAGTTATTGGAGTATAGAGCGTAGTTAGGTTTGTAGTAGTTAGTTATGCGCGGGCCCATAACCTGTGGAACGAAGGAGATATAATAATCTGTTATACTACAATCTCAAGTAGATCGTTCTGCCTTATATACAAAATATGATGTCCATTGTATTACCAATCTCTTCGAGCTGCTGTGCCGATGCGGTGCCGGTGTACCAGCAACCCGGGGATCGAGAGCGATCTCGAACCTCCGGCTAAGTGCGTGCCGGCTCTGCCTTGGCGGTGTCATCGTCCCGATTACTAACAATGGCCGTGGGCCATGATACACAAACCGTGACTTATATAGTCGTGGCCGGCTCTTCGGAACTTGTGTGATGTAACCAAGTCTTCGGACGAGGCTGACTAAGAGCGTTTCATAACACGATGGTAAAGTATGCTGATTGCTATCTTCGCTGTCAAAGGCTTTCTAATGCTCTAAGTATTAAGAAATTGTGCCACCGCACCATTAGTCGGTGTCTTTGATGCTATGGATACCGAATCGACCGAACGTGTTCTTCTCTCGCGGCCAATAGTTTGCTTTTTCTCGTCTCCGTCGAACCGTGACTCTGGAATCGGCTGAGGACTGGCCGGCGCACCATTCCAAGGCTTGGAGA
>WHVA01000284.1:0-145423 GCA_015179125.1 Gautieria morchelliformis
ATCAGCAATGACGAAGGCTCAGCATCGGACCGGAAGTTGTGACAAGTTAAGAGCCACGACACGGCCCCCCGGTCGAAATATCCGACAACCGTTGCTCCTCCCAAGGAACAATGTCAAAAATGACGAGCACCTGAGGACAATCAGGACTCGGAATACTCGAGCTCAAGTTGAAAGAGCTCAAGGACAAACACCGCTGATGAAACAACAGTGACCATGCGGCTGAACAATCAGCTACACGAAGCAACCCAACGTATCGGCCATGCCGATGCGAGGAACGAACAGAGAGGCCGCGAGCTGGAGAACGTGACAGACGGGATTGCTGGCATAGTCATGACGGCATGTGGACTAGCAAGGTCGCTCGCGGGCCTGCGAGCATCGCTGGCAGAATCCCACACGGACGTGCGCCAGAGCAACACAGAAATTGCCCGCATAAGGGAGACACTACAAGCCCTGGAGGACAAGAATGAGCGTCGCCGCGACCAAGGGTCGCATAGAGTGACAGACAGCGGGTGTGACAGCACCGCTGAAGAGCAGCGCGAAGCGCACGATCAGCAATGAATGCCGCCGCTGAACATCCCATCCGTGCAGGACGTACGGTTCAGGAATGAATTGAGAAACCACGGGACCAACACGGCCCCAGCGAGGGATAGCAAAACCATCCAACAGGCGATCCACGAACAGGTGGCCTCGGAGGTCGACTCTGAGGACATGGCCGTGAGCCTGGAGCTTGAAGTCGAGCACTGGCAATGGAAAGAGGCGCAAGCCACCCATCGCTATACGCGCGCCCTGGAGCTGCGCAGGCAGCACGCCCAGGAGGCGGTGACTCGAGCGCAGACCACCCAGCTGCCGAACGAGCAGCAGGAGCATGTCGTTCAGGAGGCCAGACAAGCACGTTCTGGTCTCTCGAGCAGACTACGAGTCCAGAACACGGATTGACAGGGACACCCGACATCAATCCCTGTGAAGCAGTGAGCAGTTAGAAACTGCCCCGTCACGCGCCGCTGTGCAGTCGCATGAAAGATCCGTTGCCTTGACTGAAGGTCAAGGCATCCTGGACCAGGTCTAAGGCCCACAGGAGCCATACGACAGCGTCACATGGATGATCTGTGTAGTGCTCACGGACACCGCAGACATGGACCCTGAAAAATCTGTGCTTGCGAAAGCCGGCGTAAAGCTAGCACACCCCGAGCCATATACCGGAGGTTTGGACCTCGAAGAATTTGAGGGGTTTGTAGCGGGCATCTTGAGGTGGCTCAAGATGAACTGCCTACTAGGGCCAACCACCGTGCAGATGCAGGTGGATTACCTGGGCACTCGCCTAACCGGCAAAGCCCAAGAATGGTTCATTTGAAACGTTGAGCATTTCGATCGTCAGGTCTATGAATGGACCTTGGAAATGGTTATGCAAGGGCTGCAGAAGAGATTCATGCACACCCTCACATATCACCACGCGTCGAACAAATTCAACACGGTCATGCAAGGCATGAAGACCGTTCAGGAAATGTTGAAGGAGCTCACGAAGTACTCGGCAACGATGATACAACCGCCCGATGAATACACTCTGGAGACG
Organism: Gautieria morchelliformis; assembly: GCA_015179125.1. Classification (NCBI taxonomy): domain Eukaryota; kingdom Fungi; phylum Basidiomycota; class Agaricomycetes; order Gomphales; family Gomphaceae; genus Gautieria; species Gautieria morchelliformis. The sequence continues at coordinate 1,571 of WHVA01000284.1, forward strand.
GTTTTGTCAGCATTGCACAATGAAGTCCTGAAGAAAGGCTACAACACCGAGTCCAGCTCGATCAAGCAGCTCTTCGAAGCTACCTGAATGATCGAGGAGGCATCCTGGTACAACCAAGGGATGTGCTGGGCAGAAACTGCGGCCACAACGGCCATCACATCACAGCTTGCGATGAGCAAGCCGACCGCACAGTGGGGCTTTAACAAGCCCACTGCATTCCAGGCAAACAATGCCCTCCGCCGACCCATGGTGACAAAGCCGCCACAAACAGGTTGTCCGCCTGAGGCGAAGCCGCCTCAGGCATCAGGAAGCTCAGCAAAGCCGAGCTACCCGCAAAAGCCATCCGGCCACCCTCCAGACAGGCCACAAAACACCCATAGCGGTGCAAGCTGCTTTGAATGCGGCCAGACAGGCCACATTAAGGCAAATTGCCCACGCCTGAAGCCGAAAGTGCGGACAGTGGCCCTACAGCAGGACGACAATGGAGATCCAGAGGATCCCATCGACGCCTCTCTTCAAGAGGTGGAAGAGGGGGAGGGTGACCCTCAGGAAACTGAGGATCAGGAAGGGAACAGCAAACCAGAAGAGGCCTGGGAGCCAGAACCATCCCAATACTATGATTGGGATGAAGACATGGCAGACAACCAGACTGCCTACAGATCCAGCGTGATTAGAATCGCGCAGGTAGACGAGACAGCCAAAGTCATGGCAGCTCAAACAACGGCCCCAGACAAGGCGGCCAAACCAATGTATCATCATTGGAGAAAACACCGCACGCAACCGGTACAGCCGCACAGCGAAAACCGTACCCTGTCGGGGTACTGGGAAATTGGTGGCACAAAGGCCCACTGTCTACTAGACAGTGGGGGTGAAGGGGTACTGCTATCCCCCAAATTCACTTGTGCCACTGGCATTAAGACATTTGCCTTGGAACAGCCAATTGCCCTGCAATTGGTGTGCATCGGTAGTCGATCAATGATCAACTACGGGACAACACGATCATTAGATTTGGTCACGAAACAGTCAAAGAATACTTCGACATGGTGAACGTCAAATACTACGACGCTATCTTGGGGACTCTGTTCCTAAGGAAACTTGGAGTGACCCTGGACTTTGCCAGTCCAGGGACGATCCGTGTGGGGAATGAAACCATCCCCACATGAAAAGTAACCTTCAACAACAAAAAGTTGTCGAAGAATAGCGCAGACCCAAAGGTGAGTAGAATCACCTTGGGGCCCATGCCCCCCCTGGCCAATTGAAGCCAGGAGGACAAGTCTCGCGACTCGTCCTCACCCTCTCCCTACACCCGTAGGGAGAGATGCTGCCATCTCACGATGAAGGCGCTAGAAAAAAAGAAAAAAGCCGCCGAGCGCTGGAGGTCCAAACAGATGTACATGGCGCTTGATGGGCTTCTCAAACCACAACCATCATCCGTGAGGACGATGACATCCCTCGCTTGCGCGAGGAATGGATGGACAAGATCGCTGACCTCTATCCCGTTGGCACTCCCTCCCTTACGGGAGGTGAATCATGAGATCAATCTTATTGATCCTGACAAACGCATGCAGTATCGACTACCCTAGTGTCCCAAACACTTCCGTGAGGAATTGTCCGTAAAATTAGTGTTGGGTGCATATGTGCACCAGAATTCAAACCTAACATTTCTGTTGTTCTTTCTTTGGATTTTGACCTGAAACTATGCTGACATTCATTCTATGGCTTTCACAATTTTCTTTGAATTTTTCGAGGCTGTATTACTACTCCTTTTCATGTTCTGTCCAACCGACCCTTTGTGGGTGCTTGTGGACAAGTTTCCTTTTTGAGCTGCGGCTGTTCACCAACGCGCTACATTCTATGGGTGCTTAGCATGGCACACCATTGCCTCAAGGGCGCTTAAGTGCTGGAACTTCATATATGCAAGTGAAACAAGCCCATGCGCAGCCTCCCCTCCTCAGTGTTGACTATCACTGAGGAGGTGAGTTTAATAGTGTACTTTCATAGTATTTAACTGAAAAACCATGTAGAACATTAAATAGGTAGCTTTCCTTTATATTATGAGTGTTGACTATCACTGAGGAGAACATTACAGCACTTTGCAGTACGTAAGACAGGTGCTGATTTTGCGTGTGCTTTAGCTGCAAGACTTAAAACAGCAATAATTCAGGCAATACTGCTCTGATTGCTTCAAAATTTTGTATATAGCTTTATGTAGATCATATGCAGGGCACAGAACAATAATATCCAGCAAAGTCATCCACTTGGAAATTCACACAAAAATTGGGATTTTCAAATTGCTTGATTTTTAGTGAGGTTATTACTCTGTGCCCTGCCTATGACCTACATAAAGCTATATACAAAATTTCGAACCAATCAGAGCAGTATTCCCTGAGTTATCGCTGTTTTAAGTCTTGCAGCTAAAACACATGCAAAATCAGCGCCTGCCTTAGGTACTGCAAAGCGCTGTAAATAGTTTACTAATCTCCTGCAAGTCCCATCGTTCATATCTGGCATATAACTTCCTACTTGCCCAAACCGAGTTCCTACACGGTTATGGGCCCCGGAGAACAATCTACAAAGGTGCTAGGAGTGGAGAAGCTTGCCACAGATGGAAGTAATTGGCCATTATGGTGTGCAACCCTCCAAAGCTATTTCGAGTCGAAGAATCTATTGAGACACATAGAGGGAGTTGCTGTTAAGCCCCCTGATCCTCCAACATTCCCTGTTGGCCATACTCTCACTGATGTGGAGGAGGCACAAGTGGAAAAGGCTGAGGAAAGGCTCAAAAAATCCCTTGCTAGAGAAGGCCAGGTGAAGACTCAGGTTATGCTCTCTGTGTCAGAGTCATTGGCTCTGATGCTTCAGAAGAAGAAGACAGCGAAAGATGTCTGGGATACACTGGTTGTTGAAATGACCAAGAAGCCCAAGATGGTCCTCACGAATCTCCAAAGACAGCTTCGAAACAATAAATGTGCCGAAGATGGAGACTTGAGAGAACACTTGGATAAGGCCCAAGATTTATATGCTCGTCTCAATGATATGGGAGCCAAGATATCAGAATCCAAGTTCATGGACATCATACTTGCCTCATTACCACCCTCCTACGAGTCGGTGATGAATGCCCTTACTACTTCTCTTGAAGAATGTGGGAAGCCATTAGTTCCTGATGATATTATCAGGGTACTGAAGGCCCAATACGATAGGCGAAAGACTTTGTCTATTTCTCAGGAGGAACAAGTATTTGTGGGCACATCTACCAAGGCCAAGAAGGCGCAGATAACTTGCGCAAACTGTAAAAAGCCTGGACACTCTATTGAGAATTGTTGGGCTAAAGGAGGTGGAAAAGAAGGCCAGGGACCGAGACAGAAGAAGAAGTCCAAGTCAAAGAAGAAGAAAGGGAAGGCAAAAGCAAATGTAGCTGAAGAAACCTCCTCTGAAGAGAAGGATGAGAGCCCTATTTCATTTGCCAACTTCGAGTGTCTGGCATTAAGCAAAGGCTCATCTGAAGCCATTGTGATCCTGGATATGGGTGCCAGTTCTCACATGACGCCTCACAAGAGTTTGTTGAGGAACTACTGCCCCTTTTCACAGCCAAGGACAATTCGAGCAGCAGACAAAGGTACTTTTGATGCCTTTGGTCAAGGCTTGCTCGTATTATCCAGTAAGGCTAGTGATGAGACAGTTGAAATAACATTGAAGGACACGTTATATGCACCCAAAATCGCCTTCACCCTTGTCTCTATCGGCCGGTGCGATGATGCAGGCTACCAGACGAAGATTGCCAACCAAGAATGTCGTATATTGAATTCTACTGGGAAGCTGCTGATGAAAGCGCCGAAATTGAATGGACTATACAGACTAGATTTCCAACGACCTGAAAATGAAGCCTATCAGTGCTTTTCAGCCATGGAAATTCACAAAACGATGGGGCATATATCTCACAAGACTCTGAAATATTTGCTCGATCATAACATGGCTCTAGGCATTGACAAGAGCTCTATAGGTGACAAGATAACTTGCGATGCGTGTATCCAATCAAATATGACACGCAAGTCTCTTCCAAAGGAACCCAGAGACCGAGCATCAAACTTAGCAAGCGTGGATGTACAAGTATACAGCAGTCATGATCTTCACGTGCATGCTTAGTGACCTTCTCAAGCCACGGTTAACTGCTGAGGCACTGCAGAAAAGGGATGTGGTCCTGTACATGGCTTTCACTCAAGCCAGTGACGAAACCATTGTGGTGGACATGATACTCAATACTCTGGTCAATTCCATGAGGCTGGTGTGAGCATCGAGTCGATCAATAATGCCACTTCCATGCTCACTGGCGTCGTCCTCCTCCTGATTGTAATATTGAATGGCAGCGTGCTGACAGCCACCCTCAGCCTCATCATCCATGTATGTGTCATCTGTAGATGAAAGTGTCCCGCTAATGTCTTACCCAGCTTTGGTTTCAAATGCGAGGTGCTTTCAGTGATGCCAAGGCATGGACAATGAAGCTACGGACCTTCGCGGTGAGATATCACACCTTCCATCGAGAATGGAGGTCGATTGAATTACGACAAAAGCTCCTAGTCGCGCCTTATTTGATGGGAATAATCCCCCTTGTGGGTGTGGTGAACTTTTTTTTGGAACGCTCGCTGACTATCCCATTTGTCAGTGCCAGCTTTTTGGCATTAGCCCAACACACAGCAACAATCTACTCAGAGCCATGGACAACGTGGATCTTTTGCTGGTCATTCTCACGTGTATTTGGGATAGTCAGTTATTACCCCGATCAGTTTTTGTGCTATGCTGTGATTAATGGTTTCTTTTTCCAGTCCTCTTGGTGGTTACGTTTGTTAGCTATCATCGTGTATTTCGACAAGTCAATATGGGTAGCATCATGAGCCTCTCTGTGCTTGTGCACCTCTCTGTTTTCTGCTCGTTTTGACTCCTCTTTGCCGTGTATGTTTTCTCATCCGATGTCTCGAAGAATAAGACTGACAGCGTGGTGATATTTCTCTAAGCATTCTCGCAACGTGGCTTGGCCTGCTTGATATGAACCCAGATTCAAATGCGACTATGATCATGGAAGATATATTGAATATTGGAGAGTCGCTTTGTGAGCATCACACAAGCTTTCCAATGTCTTTCGTACACCACTGACGTATGCCCTTGGCCAAGTCCCTATCCTCGGGTTCTTGCTACTTGGTCTTCAGTGCGTACGCCCACTTCGATTGCTGTCCTACTCATGAGGTGGAAATGATTATTGATTGGGTGTAGGACATATTGCAAGTTTGGTTTCCTTGCATTCATTTCGGTGGAAAACAGACACGCTCCACTCGGAGTCAGGCTGAGTCGAATTCGGCTCTCGACGAAGACCTTCCCATTCACTAAGGTGTGGCTACCCCGGAATCATTGCGCGATGTGCAGGACATTCACTGATACATGTAGTATGGACACTCCTTTTCGTGACAGTTTCCTTATCCCAGATTCTGACATGCTGTGGCTATGGTAATGCCAAACGTTCGTTGCGACATTTCTCATCATCACATAAAATAACATGCCACTGTGGGTAGTCAACCCAATGAATCCTATTGGGTGGACCCACTGAGGATTCAGTATATAAACCATTATAGCTAGTGTAAATACCAATAGAACCCGTTGAAAATTCAATGAATCGGTTTCAGTGGAAAAAGTTTCGTTTCAATGAGTTGGTTTCAGGGGTTGACTCATGTGTATTCAGGGATCTTACAACGGAAGACCAATGGATTGAACCAGGCATTTCGAGTCGACGACCACTGGGTTCCCATGAAATAGTCACTTACGACCCCATGGTTCTATCACCACATTTCAGAGATGCAGCAACTGAATGCCCCATTATTTCAAGTCATAAATCAATATATACAAGGGAAAATACAGATGAAACATAAGGTGAAAATCACTGAAATACCGCTTTTCAATCCATGAAACCCATACCAGGGTGCTTCAGTGGAGTGGCAGAATAGCGATGAAACCTAAGGTAAAAATCACTGAAAAACTGTGATCGGATCCATACATACAAGGCTGCTTCAGTACAGCAACAGTGCGCCGGGAGCGGAAAGGAGGCAAAGGCGGCAGTCACCAGTGACCTGCTGCCTAAGTCAGTGAACACGACGTGACATCAATCAACACTCACCTGTTTTGGCCGGCTACTTGGGGCCTCTAGGATGGGTGAGCGTGTGCTAAAGAATGTGGACGACTGCAAGCAGATGTCTGGGAACAGTGTGCATCTGTGCTTGGTGATGCAAGACATGAGAGCAATCCAAGACACAAGAAAAAGTAGATGACCTGCATAACAGCTGATACCAAAAAGAAAAACAGAATCAGTCGCAGCTAGCAACCCCTGCCGTCGGCCGCATGCACCTGACTCATGCTCAATGATCGCTACCTTGGGGGATTCCGCCAGCATCCACGCCACATCCAATCCTCCGGCACAACGTGTCCAAGTCCACAATCAGGATAAGCTCACCCACACGTATGGCGTGCCCGTTCGCTGCCCACGGCATCCACTGCTGCCCAATCTCCTCAAACGTCTCCTCGACCGCCAGGTGCAGTGTGCGCTCCTCAAGGTCAAGCCTCACATCCACAGCCGTCAGTGCACTGCTCGATGTCATCGTCATGAGCGCGGTTGCGCCTGAGTGTGCCGAGTTCGAGCTCATGCCCACACCCGCACCCGCCGCTGCGATAGGCTTTCACAGAAAGGTGCTGACCGGTTCTGTTAGTTCTCAAAATACTAACATACCTCATTGACATGCTTGTCGGAAATATTGGAGGAGGGATCATTGATGTACATGTTGTACACAGGGGATGGGTCAAGCGAACGCCCAACTCACCATCTTCCTTTTCACAGCCTCAATCGGTCTCTCTATCAAATCGTGCGACAGCTTCCGCCACGAAGAACAGCTGGGACAGCTACCTGGTGCGGTGGTGGAGAACCTGTACCGCTGGAAATACGCGACAATATTAACTAAATGTCACCTCAGCATGTGTGCCATGCCCACCTCTTGGTATTGATAGCAAAGGTAGGAAGACCACTTGGTGTGTTGAAGACAGCAAGTAACTTATAACCTAGTTCATCGGCTTTCTTGAGAAGGATCGGCTCATTCGACGATGCAAAAGCAGACAAGAGACCCCCTAGATATCGAATCGTTGTCTCGAAAAAGTGCACAAACTGTCCCTATTGGTGACCATTGTGTCAAATATTGAACCTTGAGTAAGTGAAGATGAATGAAACCTCAGGCAGATCGAAGGTCATTGTAGCAACGTGTTCAATAGCACGCTCAAATTCGAACTTGAGACCCATTAGGAGCATCGTATCCATAGCGTCAACAACTGAGACTCCCCATCTGTTAAAACTGGTTCAAATATGAGAATCAGCAAAATCTTCCACAGGGTTCAACGCTGACTTCTGTTGCGGTACGTGGGAAAGCGGCCACAACTCGCCCGCAGGAAATGCATTATATTCGTATGCCTGGTAAGCATGAAGAAAGGCATCCTTGACTGCATTTTCACGATATCACCAATTCGGTGGGTAGGGTTCATCGTAAGACTTTGGCTCTGGTGAACGGTATGCAGGAATGTCGACATCTTTCTCGAGTGATATAGAGTGATATCGGTTGGGAGACAGTGTTAACAAGGCTATCACTAGGAGAACTGTAATGGATGCACTGCCAGTGAGAACCCCAAGGCGGGATGCCTTGTACTTCAAGGTGCGATTGAGCAGTGTGCGTCGGTGGACGAATTGATGGTTAACATAGTCCATGGAAGCAGAAAGAGGGTGCATATCCTTTCATGTGTGCATGAAGTAAGAGAGCTTGCCCTGAGCTCAGTGGAGCTGGCTTGCTAAGCATTTCAGTTCAGCATAGAATAGTTCAAATACAGACTAACACACCACCTAACCCTGTGGTATGGTAATAAGTAAAGCGATTTGGAAAGCGACTGGTGTCGATGCCCACACGGGTTGCTTAGACAACCTTGATGTACATATAAGCAAATAGACAACCATAGCTGCGTACATGTTACTGAACTACAGAGCTGCAAGTAGCCCTAACGTTTACCTGGGGCGTCCGATTTCAACCGCTTCTGGGACATCATGCATCATCATACGACTCCCAGTTCTCACTGGCCAGTCTTTTAACTTGCAAATACCATTTTGACCCCCTGGTACTTCTGAGCAGTCATGTTCTTGTACACGTTTGTCATCAAATGGGCTATTCAATGCATTTGTACTCTTGCTGTAACTCTGGTCTAGTGTTTTGCAAAGCCCGGCTTGGCTCAAAAGCCCCAGCTTCGGCTCGGCTCATGCCGGCTCGGGCTCACAGAATTCAGGGCCCGGCCCTGAGTGCCGGCTTGGGCTCGGCTCGGGCTTGGCCCGGCTTAAGCTGGGGCTCTTCAGTGGGAAATATCGACCGAGGGGATGCAACGCCGAAGTGGAAATTCTATGTACTTTTAACTAGCTAGTCATATTCTATATCGACTTCGCTCTCCCCCTCCACAAGCTCACAGTCACTGGAGAGGTCAATGACCTCTCCCGGTGTCTGAGGCACCTCCGGACCTTTGTCCATTAATTCGAGCTCATAAGAAGACGACAGAGCTGAATCCCGTAGTATCAACTTTGTCTTCAGTCCACATTTGACGACCTGGAGTGCTTCAACTACATCTCCTTTGAGTCGGTTCCGCCGTTTTGTGATTGTAATTCCCGAGCTTGAAAAGGCACATTCGCTTGAGACTGATGACGCCATAATAGGAAGGTAATCATATGCAAGCGATGCCCAAACGGGATATCGGATCTGGTTAACCTGAAAGATATTAGTTGAATATCAAGGAAGTATACCTAAATATAGATAAGACTTACCCCCCACCATTCCACAAGCCCCATGTTCTCTGGTAACCGCTCGGTGGATCGGACATATGACCGGAAGGCATCAAGCCAGGGCTGATCCTCGGCATCGAACCCTTGCGACTGGCTGGAGCCCGACCCAGGGTCATCTGGGTTTTTATCCTCATCGCCGCTCAGTGCTTCCAGGAGCGTATACGTACAACGCTTCCGACTGGCACTTGTGGTGGTCAATCGGACACTTTGCAAACGGTCCCACCGCTCTTTGAACTACAAGATGTTAGAAAATTAATATTTATATGTATATATGTTATGACTTACAAGGTCTTGGACCGTTTGCATGACTCGAGCATTCAAATCCATACCCCAGTGTTTCTCAAAGTATGCCATTTTGTACTCTGGATGGATAACTGCCATAGATATAAGTATTTTGACATGATGCCATTTAATATGAGTGGATACATACCCATGCCCATGATGTATGCATCCGAATCCTCAGTCTGATTATAGTACTCGGCGATCTTGGCAATGCTGGCTGCAAGGGGCTTCTGGAAAGTGTCGTACCCTGTGTTATAAACGAGGTGCTTGGACCAGGCTGTGTGGAGTCCCTTGAGTGCCGGGAGTGCAAGGTATAATGTAGGGTATTGCTCAGCTGAGAACTCATGCTGAGCAGCATCTGCAAACTAAGGAGACTGTGAGTTAACAAAACAATACATTTATGCATAAGACTTACACTTAACAGCTGGAGGAAAGCCTTCACAGACTCCCATTCAGTGGCAGTTGGTGTGAGGCTGAGAAGGTTGGTCGATTTTGTGCGATCTTTCTCTTCCTGGGCGAGTTCAAGTACAAAACGATTGACATGCTGTCGGATCAAAACATGTCAGTGTAGTCATGAACAGTGATGAAAGAGATACAGTACTTGTTTGTTACGGTATGCCCGATCAAACATAACATATGTTGATGACCAACGAACAACCATGTTGAGGAGCAGCGTAGTTGGCCGCTTGACATCATTGCATACCTGCAAGGCTCTGTACATCTCTTTGCGCTTTGCCAATGATCGCTCCTTGACACAAATAGCATGGATGAGACCTACAGGGTCACGCACCCAAGTATCGGTCTCTGGTAGGTGGTTGTCAGGTTCCTTGGGGTCATAGTGTGGTGTTTTTGAATGTGCATTGAGCATGGCTTGTGTGGCCAAGTTGATCACATGTGCAAGGCATCGAATGCGCCGTTCCTTTGGATTGAAGGGCCCTTTCGTATGTTCTTTGATTCGGATGGCAAGTTCGGCCATCATGGTCGTGTTATTTGTGGCATTATCGCACGTTACCCAGCCAGGCTATTCATTGTTGTCAGTCAAGGTGTCACAGACTGAGACACACTCACTTTGTGCGCAATCCCGACGTGTTCCAGTACCTTGAACATGGCCTGACCCAGTCAAGTTCCCGAGTGGGAATTGTTCATTTGAACAAATCTCACCAACACATTTTGCAGCATGTGGAGCCCCTCAACTTCCTCAATGGGCGGTGACTGCAAAGTAGCCGTCTGTGTTACTGGCTTGCCATGCATCACAAGTTGCAGGTACTAAGCCTTTCACCGATGTACCCTGATATAGACAATTTAGTACTGTATGTATGTGGCTTGTAAATGATAGACTCACGGCAAATCGTTTTTTGAGATCACGAAGGTGGGATTGGAACAGATCGATGATCTCCATCCGTGTCGGCCTGGCTCCAGGGAGCTTGACACCTTCCTTGGCACATGGGGCCATTTCGATCATAGCCTTGAAACGGGGATGCTCAAACGCCGAGATAGGCTTGGCTCCAAGGTGAGCATAATAGCTGTTATCAAAGCCATGAGCCCACCTGATGTAAAGGATGTCTATCTTAAGCCTTAAGTCACAAGAGCACGACAGAACTTGACCAATGTGTGGTATTCTGATGCTACGTAGTGACAGTGTAAGGGTAAGATGCAATGGGGACCGCTAGCCTGTTCCCACACATAAACTATACAGTGGGTCCCTAAGGGGCCCACTGGGATTATGTAATAACTATTGTACATGTAGATACATGGGTTATTTACACCTGATCTGTTGATATTAACCACTGCACAGCCAGACGTCTAAAAGCATCATGTGAGTAAGTCACCATCAGTACCTTGGGTTGTTTCAGTGCAGGACCAAAGTGATCGGTCACAAGCTGGTTTTTAGATTTTGCTTCCTTGATTGCGCTTGGAAGCTTGCTGACAAAACCTGTTTTTTTTCACACCATGTTGTATTGAGCCTGTGCCTAGAAGATCAGACTGAGCTACAATTCATTATGAAGGCTTACCTGGTGCGAGGCTTGCATGTGCCATGGAGGAGACCTGACTCACCGGCACAATTTGCAGTCAATAATTTTTTTACCTTCCTCAACATGTAGATTATCAAAAAAATAACGTGTATCCAAAGTACGATCTTTGGACTTGATCGCCGTGTCAGGCAAGCCCTCTACCCCATCTAGATCCTTGAGCCAGCCATCAGGGCGAGCCGGAGCTCCCTGGACTATCTTATCTTGTATGGCTGAAGTCCCCGGTGTAGCCTTGCTTTGAGTACCTGAATCTTAGATCAATAGATAGACAATATTCTATGCAAAGATATGACTCACAAGTAATGCCGCCAGATTCCTTATTCATAACCATTTCAGTACTACTGAAATCAGTAGGCTTGGCAACGGTCCTTGCATTTGGCTCGATCACCAGGGCCGGCTCAACAATCGTCTTTTGTTTTTTATTTTTATGTTGGTCAGTAGTTTCTACCACCTTAGTCACGACCTTGGCATGCTTGCGTTGACCAATAACATTGGCCACATTATCGGGATCCTTCAGTGCGGCGCTTGGCTTTAGCGTTTGGCCCGAATGGACACTCTTGATCAGTAATACACGGTTCACCGGGCCTGGGGCCGCCCGGCATCACCGGCCGCTGACTTTCAGCAGTCCACGCTGGCAATTACCATTTGCAGCACTCGCACCCACTCGCACCCACCCTCGATCGGGACAGCACGCTGCTGCGCGTTGTCACACAATGTGTGGCACCGTGGTTCAACACGTCCCATCGGACGTCGCTCGCACCCAGCGCCAAGTGGCGGCCCTTGGTGCACCGTCAACTTCCATGAGGAACCTCATCACCACTCGCTCCCACTCTCAGGTGAGCGCTGTTATCACATTCAGCGCTGAGACTCACCAGCTGTCGGCCCCGCCGTACACTTGCGTGTCCATCTGCGCCCCACCCTGTTTCGTCCACACCCAGCCCCCGATCGTGGCACTAGTGCTCCATCCCATGGCGTCTGATTGTAAGCACGATGCTGCCCTCACCAACACTGGCAACGATTGAAAGAAAGCCGCGTTTTGCCAACTGGCAATGCTGGCAAAACATCTCAAGTGAAAGAGAATTGCAGATCAAACTAACTTGGTGCGCGTGTCTTTCCCCCATTCCCTGCATGGTTTTTCGTAAGCTGGGTCTGCGCATCTCTCACTAATACTGACCAATTCACGACGATTGAAATCCCCGGCTCGCCGACTGGTAATGCAGACGAACCACCTTTGCCAATGCCACTTCGTATTTATCCTCCTACAGCACATCTCAATGTCCTCCATTCCGCCCTCGTCTCATTTTCACAAGTAAGTCACCTCTTCACTCAGACTTACGGTGCCCCTTGTCGCAGTGTTTGGCTGCATACCCGACGTCCTACCTTCTGCTTTGTGCTGTTCGCTACCTCAAGTACAACCGAACTTTGCCCTTGTTCCCGCCGTCCGGATCGTATCCTTTTTTCAGCTCCTACAGCAGTGTATACTAGCACTTGATACCAGTGACTTATATATTTATAATTTGAACTTCTAAGCAGTGATTGGACACTGATGAGCAGTGCCAATTGTACTTAAAGTCATTTTGTTTACTGCACATCAGTGTGCGTCTTCCAACTTTGCCGCAGCTTCATTGAAGCCACTGCGGACCAGTATCCGAGCACTGGTCCACAATGGTTTCGACACTTGTTATCAGTCCCTCTAGAACTGATGACAAGTGCCTTTCTTCCTGCAGTGGTCTGAGCTTTCCTGGGTGCCACCGCCGGATTCCCTGGCGTAGATGGATTCCCCCTGCGAGGCATGATGGAACAGGGACATGTACTGTTAATCAGCGATATCCGCTGTTTATCAGCGGCGGGTAGTACACTCCACTGGCCACATGTTGCGGGTCTTCCCTGTGTCGGTGTTTGAGGCCGTGAGGTACAGGTCAGTCAGCACGGCCGGGTACCAACCCGTGGTGGTGCACGCTGGTGGCCAGCGCTGTGCACCGGCGATTACCACTGTTTAGCACCACGCGGCGGTAACCCCTGTGAACCGTGTATATCTCCTCTTGATTGGGAGCAGCTGAACCTCGTCCTCATCACTGGGGTCCTGGATACAGGGCAAGGGCATGGCAGTGAGCAGCAGACAGAAATTTTTTTCAAACTCAACCAATAGAGTACAGGATATACTCAAATTAGCTACCAGAGTGCCTCTTGCCACCCAAACAGTGCATACCGGGTAAGCGCCCAAAAGCCGCGGCTTCAGGGCTCGGCTCGGGCTCTCAAAACTCAAGCTGGGCCCTAGATCCCGGCCTCAGGACGGCTTTGGCCCGGCTCGGCCCGGCTTTTGGGGGCCCGGCTCCAGCTGAAGCCGGGCTTTGCAGAACACTACTCTGGTCCAGTAATACCCCCATTACTCATGTCCCCACTGATTGGCCCTGGGCGCCAATGCAACCCGGGGCTATGGCCACTCCACTACCCCAATTTCCAATGCCGGCCACCGGGGTGCCCTGTCACACACCAGAGGACAGTGTTTGGCAATGGTGTCCAATGCTCCACACTAGCAACCATTGCAACGTCAAAACCCAATGTGCTCTGTCGCACAGTAGTGTAGCCCACTGTGACACAATGCAGCACAGTGACCACAAAATAAATATTTACAATGTTATACATGGCACCACACTATCAATCATTGCAGTGTTAACCAATTTAAAAAAAAACATGATGAAAACCTAATGTATTCCCATGGTATCTGGTCAGTACCTATAGCTGGGAAAGCAGTTTCAAACTCCAATGTGCTCCATTGCACAATAGGGTAGTTCACTGTGATGCAATGCAGTGCAGTGTTTACCAATTAAACAGTACAATGAAAACATAATGTATTCCAGTGGTATCTGGTCAGTACCCATAGCTGGGAAATTCAATATCCATTGTATCCAACCCAAGCCTGTTTCACAGTGCTTGGAGCTGTACTCAGGGGAACTCCATTCTCTTCCATGTACCCTCAGATTCATTTGCTTTCTTCATTGCTCACGTTCACCCCCACACTGTCCAACCTGCCATTTGTGTGAATATGTAGCTGCCCCTGCCTTGCTCCCCACTGGGCCTCTTACAACTGTCAATGCCCCAGCTCGCATTCCATTCATGGCCTTTCCTGTTCCGACCATCTCCAATGCTGTTCCATGCACACCCATCCACTCCTTGGTGTTGGCCAGAAACATGAGGGAGAGTGAACTGAAAGAGGAGATGTATGCATGGGTCTGGTAGCACCAAATCATTGCATCCCTTCAAAGGTGTAATCATAGGACACTTAGCTTGGCCTATTTCCAGTTGCCCACAACATGACTGACCCTAGATCCTGCATGCTATGTGAGCCGCTTCACTTCTGACATTGTTCCTGGAACAGGGGACGGAACTCGGAACGGGGGCGGAACTCGGAACGGGGGCGGAACTCGGAATGGGGGCGGAACTCGGAACGGGGGCGGAACTCGGAACGGGGGCGGAACTCGGAACGGGGGCGGAACTCGGAACGGGGGCGGAACTCGGAACGGGGACGGAACTCGGAACGGGGATGGAACTCGGAACGGGGATGGAACTCGGAACGGGGATGGAACTCGGAACGGGGACGGAACTCGGAACGGGGATGGAATTCAGAACGGGGACGGAACTTGGAACAGGGATGGAACTTGGAATGGGGATGGAACTCGGGACGGGAACGTTGATGCAAGCTAGTGACAAACCATGTCACCCCATTGTGAGGGCCAACCCAACTCAATCATGCCAGCATGAGCATGCTGCACCACTCGCCACCGCGACACGACATGTGCCACGCCAACATCCTTGGAGGCGATCTGCTCAACACGCGGGAGGTCAAGACGACACCTGAGGTACTCCCCAACTGTCTCGCATTCTTCAGCACGTTGGACCAGCGGCAACCCCTGAGGTGTCTGAAGACCATTGTCCCTGCTCCTGCCGGTGGCCTGGTAAGTTCCCTCACCTTCCTCATCTGCCTGTCCTGGGGGTTTAATCTGAGTGTTACCCTCCATGCTGTTCTCTGTGTTCTCCCGCATCACATCCTCCTCTGACCTGATGTGGTCCTGCAGAGGGGTTGTCACCCCCAGCTCACCGACAGCCTGAGTACCCGCAGGGCTCCTTCACTCATGCAGTACGGGGAGCATCGCCATTCCCGTCTGCTCCACCATTGGCGGCCCGACCTGTGGATTAGAAGGGCCTGGTCCCTCGTGCTGCACTGGGGCCACTGAGGGGGCGTTGTTAAAAGCATTACCCTGCCTTGAACTCAGGTTGAATGGCTGCATCATCACACGTGAGTTTTTCCATGTACATGGCAGCCGCGCCAGACTGACCTCCAATTCCTCGTGTTCGCATGTCAGCGCCACAGTCAGATTCCCTTCACGCACTGTCACCGGGATCCAACCAGCCACTCGTTGCTCAAGTGCTTTGATAGGTTCTTCACCCAAGAGCTTCGGGCCACGACCAAGCCGTATCTTTCGATCGCCAATGTAGCGTGAGACCTCCCCACGCCGCACTATAGATGGTCAAAATACATTGCAGAATAGGCACTGAAGTCTTACACTTGAGTGGAGAGCTGGTTTCCGCCAGCACTTTCAAAGCAGGTCGTGCTTCTACCTCAAGTACCCGACCGCCATCTGTACTGCTGATCGCGTACACAGGAAGGCGCTTGCAGATGGTTTCCACCTTGAGGCTCCCATTGGAGCGGCCTTTGATTTCAAAGGCAACTGTCCTCTCTCAGTAAGATTAATACTTAATCTTCATAATAGGGATAACATACCAGTACGTTCTACAGGCGTGCCTCACTCCACTTGAGGGGTCGAGTGGAGGAGGGGAGACATGTCCCTACCCTGCGGTGGCGTGACCGGTGTAGGTCCTGCTAGGAGGTGATGTCGGTTGCGCAGTAGAAGCCAGGCAAAAACAAGTACATACCTGTTTTAGAGTGCTCACTGTCTCCTCATGTTACCTTTAAAATACTTTTGCATGGTGGCAAAGTGGCTCCTGGAGGGTCCACTGCCTGGCTGCTGTCAACAAGCTTCTTGAGAGCGCTACCACCATTAACATGTCAGTACTCTATGCAAACCGATGTTTCATCTGAACGCACCCTGAGGCTTCAGCAGAAGATGCGGCTGCAGCATCTTCCTCAGCCTTTTCTGCAGAGGTTTGCGTTTTTTACCTTTGCCAGCCTTTGTGGTTGGTGCGCCAGCACCTGCGTTGTTGGGCTCAGTGGCCCCAGCAGCATCACCAGTGATCACTTGTTGTAGGTCTGCACTGTTGCGATTGCGCGAGCTGCTGCGCGTCGCTGGCTGTCCCAGCGGCGACTCTGCCATACAGCAGGGAATTATAGTAAGTTAGAGTGCACCACAGTGCACTCTAACTCAATTTAAGTACCATCGGTCATTAACGGTGACCGTTGGAGGCCGCTATGGCTTACAATAAGGTACTGTTCATGTGGGTGGTGACCGGTGAGTACAAGAATAGATCACCGAGCGTGACTACCCTTCAGCGGTGACCACCAGTGTACACCACTGGGTAGTGTCGAGGTGAGTGTTGGCCGTATTACTCCTCTGGTCACGTTTATCGTATTACACGAAGTCATGCGACCTAGGAATTTGCCCCCAACCCCTGGGAATAGGCGACCTTTGCCATTCATCGGCCACAAACTCGATATTCCGAAAGAGAAGAGTTGGATAGTTTTCAGGAAGTGGAACGAACAGTATGGTCCCATCCTGACCGTCTGGAACGGATCCTCACCAATGATACTTGTGGGCGATCCAGAAGTACAATTTACTGAATCCATCGTTTGGTGGTTTGGACGCTTACTGATCAATACTTACGCTAGATTGCTGTTGAACTCTTGGAAAAGCGGTCAGCTAAATATAGCTCAAGACCAAGGTGGCATTTCTCTATCGCCGAGCAATGGTTTTCACCTACGAGTTCTCATTTAGATTCGTCGTAGCTGGAGATCTCTTGACGGAAAGTGCGCTTCTTCGTTTCAATGGTTGACTGAGAAATATATTTTCTGAGCTCTATGTTACATTCAGATCGTACAATCCTTTTTGCATCCTACGGAGAACGGTGGCGTTCATATCGAAAGGCACTGCATCTCGCCACTATGCCTAAAAGTGTGGATACTGAGCACGCATCCGTGTTTTTTTTTCTTTCTCAGGACGTTCACTGTCCATCACTCACTCTATAAGCATATCTTCCCATATTTGACATGGAGGGGAAATTTCTTGCGGCAGATCTCATCCGCAAGCCTGATGATTGGTATCATAGTATTTTTAGGTAATAATTCATGTCTTCAGTCACAACCTGCTCGTAAAGCCGAATTGACACATCCTAAGATATGCTGCAAGCTCTGTGGTCTCGATTGCTTATGGTCGACGGATTATTGACACTCGCACGGATGCAGCATATCGGAAGCTCACGACGAACAACGAGTTTTTGACTCAGATCAATGTACCAGGTGCACAATGTAGGAGTTTGTCGTTTCCCGTGCTATCAATCATTTGACTATCATCATCATCCTAATTAGGGCACGAGACGATCCCTGCTCTTCGTTTCTTGCCGGCTTCCATCAATCGGATAAAACGTCTTGCTCTTCATTATCGCCAATCGGGACGCGAAAATTTTGCGTCGCTCGTTGACGAGGTTCGGGTTAAACTTGCGGCAGGGGTCGCCCCCCCTAGGTATTTCCTCTCCCTTGCCTCGCAAACCGCTCGAATTCACTTGCGGGACTAGTTACGTAAAACAATTGCTTGAACAGAGAGACAAGTATGCAGACCTGGATGACCAGGAGTTCAACCAGCAGCCTGGTAGCGTCTTTGCTGCGGGAGTAGACACAACCTCTGCAACCCTGCAGTCTTTAATACTAGCATTGGTGCTTCACCCCGATGTACAGCAGAAAGCACATGAAGAGATGGATCGGCTCGTTGGCCAGACCGGGTCTCCGAGCTGGGATGATGAGCCCAAATTACCATACCTACAGGCTGGTGTCTATTGGGTCAAAATAAATTAAGCAGAACTGACCGTTTCTCTTCAAATTCAAGGCGATCATCAAGGAAACGGTGCGCGCCTTATGCGTTCTTAGTATATATTTAACTCTCAGGAAATAGCTTCGTTGGCGGCCTGTCGCGATACTCGGTGGCACGCCTCACGCGAGCACGGAGGATGATATGTTCGCTTACAAGGGAAAGGTGTACTTTATTCCCAAAGGATCCACGATGTAAGTCGGTAACGTTCGCTTCCAATGATGGGGATATTGAGGTACAAGACCTTATAGCTTAGGGAATCTATGGTCCATCCACATGAATCCCAGGACCTATGAAAGCCCCGACGCCTATGATGCAAGTCCTTCTGGTGGAAAGACAAAGATATTTACTTATAGGATTCCTATGCGCAGCCCGAACGATTTCTGAACGGTCGAGTGTATCCCGGGACGGGGGGGAAAGGTCACAGGTATGTTGCAGGTATTTCTTCATATAGCCTTACAATACTATTGTGGAATAGCTCTTTTGGATGGGGTCGACGGTGCGTGTGTTAGCCAGTTGGTGACAGGTCAACTCACGACTGTCAGACAGCATCTGTCCCGGTGCATACTTTGCAGAACGTTGTACGTACAGCTTAGCTTGAGCTCATCGTAGAATTTACCCAATGACTGATGCCTCTGTCAGCGCTGTATATTACCGCGGCACGGCTCATCTGGGGCTTCACATTTCTCCCAGCGACAGATGCGTCGACAGGAATGGACCTGAAGCCTGACGCCTCAATGGAAACGGGGTATACCAGCGGCTTTAACTGCCGTCCACATCCGTTTCCATGCAATATTTCCCCCAGATCTCATCGTGTAAGAGAGGTGTGTGTGGGAGAGGAAAAGGAAGCGCTTGAGGTCCTCCGGATGTATGAGGACAATTATGACTAGGTGCATGTTAAATAGTGCCGTGGTTGTTTAAGAGGAGGAACTGGTAAGCACGGTTATACAACCTTTAAAGAAAGAACATGTTTTCTGAGGTTAACACAATGGAACTAATCGTGCGTAGGGAGATGCATATATGAGACCGCCCATACAAGATTGTTGTGCAGCAGAGCTCCATATATGTTCCAGATACATGTTAACCATATATTCGACAGCGCCTCATCTATTGCACCACCTATGTTCCCAAGCTACCCTCCATACCGTTCTGTAGCGAAGTCTTCGCCTTTCATGATTTATCAAACCCTCGCCGGATTTAGTGGATCCGTAGCATACAAGATAAAAAGCTACTACCACAACGACTCCCTATCCTGAGCGGGACAAACGGAATCCGTGACAAAGCGCAATCCCGCTGCCTCATCAATAGCCGCGAAGCACATCCCTATAAGTGCTCTGTGTACAGATGGATCCCCATCAAAGTTGTGGATTTCCGATAATGTCAGCTCGTTCCGGCCGGTTCTAACAAAGATGACAATCTTCCGACCGTTTGTGCAAGCTCCCCACTGAGCTTGAAAGAAGTATAGTTCACCCCACAGCTGCTCAAAGAAAGAGAAGAGAAGAGTGAGTTTAATGTATGATTCACCATGTCAGCCGCATACCTGTTTGAGCAAAGTAACTTGCTGTTCGTCCTCTGACCAATCAAAGACTCCCGAGCCCCGCCGAGCAGTTGCAGTACTGAAAATACTTGCAAAGACATCATCTGAATAAGCCCACCACGTCTTAACTTCTATGATAGCCACATGTGTCCTTTGACGTGGTCCCACATAGAGAAGGAAGTCAGGAAATCCTGCATTGGTCTTCTGACCTGGGGTGCGATGAGCTTTTGGGCAACTTCGGCCCCACTGAGGATAAAAATGGGTCTGTGGAGTTTGACCAGCAGTGTTTTGATAGCGTGTCTGACAATGAGCATCAGTCCATGCTATTCTCCTTGCAAAACACAAAATGAATACCTCTAAAAGCATGTTGAGGGGCTCGATGATCTGAGCATGAACTTCATCCTGAACTGATGGCTCAGATGTCATGGCCATAGGCTTCCTCCGGTGATGCGCAACAAACCAGGGGAAAAGTCTGTCAAGAACCTGGGCTTGCTGCCTTGCCCTCGGGAAAGGCAGTGAATTACCAATACCCCGACCAGTATGAATGGTGAGTGGTTGCGGAGGTGCATTACCTGGGGTTCTGACACCAACACCATTTGGCAAAGAGTAGACCACCAGATTTCTCTACAAGGGAATGCATCGGCGGACACACTGGAGTCGCTCTCCAGAAGGCATATTCTCAACTTGGCCAGCAGTTTTGGTGACCCCACCCTCCGTTCTGATCACTGCTGGTTCCAAGCGTTTGCAAACTAAGTGCAATTGAGCTTCCCCTGGAAAGGCCAATGGTGCTGGGAAGGGAAACTGATGCCACTGCTGTTGAATAAGAGGAGCATCTTGCCATTGAAGGGCATGTGGCAGACCAGCAACTATCAAGTCAGGCATGTATAGCAAGCGTTGACCTGGCTGACCCATGATGGTTTGGAGGAAGAGCAAGGGCTTCCATACTTAAAACTCGTACTACTATATGGATGCGAAGGAAACCGTTCGCACGGTCCTCGCACACCGCGAGGACCCCGGAATGGGCACGCACGTTCGTCTTACATAAACCACATCATACTAACCATGCAGGCGGGGCCGTTTGTCGTAAGCTGCTCATTATTTAGAGAAACTTGGCATTGAGCTGCTTCTCTACAGCCATCCAATGCTTTCTCGTCGCTCATCATCGGCGGCCTTATCAAAATCAACGGTGTCCAGGCTCCACTGACGTTATCTAAAACCATCTCAAAGCCTGGAAAACCACTTCTAACCAGGGTAGAAGACAACGCCACTCTCGGCGGTCTACCACCTGTTCGTCCACCCTCCAAACTCCCTCCTCCAGGTAACCTCTGTCTCCAAGTTTCATTAGAACCGGAACGACTGGGCTATGGCAGAGTGGGTTCGGTGTACCCGCGTAGGATCGATGACAGCAATCAGTACGCTCTTCCATCCCTTGTAATAAAAGTCGCTTCTCGGCGCCGTTCTGACGACCTGGCTCGTGAGGCCTGGTTTTACGAAGAGATGGAGGATATTCAGGGAGTAGCCATCGCACGCTGCTATGGATTCTTTACTGCTGAAATCGAGCAGAATAGCGAGGTATTGGGTTGGGCAGAGTCTGATGCTGATTACGACGAGGAGGAGGTAGACGTTCGGGGCGAGGACAGCCCAAGTGAGGACGACGACGACTTGGCCGAACCATGGAACCCCTATGCATCGACAGATTACTCTCCTGAAGATCTGGTGATAGAAGCCACCTCAGGCTGGGAAATTTTATTCAAGCGCAATGAGGAATATGAGAAGAGGGAGAAGTTAAGACAAGAACGTCGAGATAAACGAGACCAAATCATTAGATCAACTCGTGCCGAGCTGGCCTCAGTGCGTAATGGCAGCGACAAGACCTCGCTTTCAGTCCTAGTGTTAGAAAGACTCGGGGATGTGATACCCATAGGTGTTCCGTTGGAAGCACTCAAGTTCGTCTGGCCAGGTCTCCTATGCATGCTTGATGCTTCTGAACTTCATATTCATGCAGGCCCGATGTTCATGAAATATACAGTGACATGGGTCGATTCGGTATCAAACACATGGACATCCGATGGAGAAATATCCTGGCGGCACCTGCGACAGACCAGAGTATTGTCTGCCCTTATCACGGACACAAGCATCAATGGCGTGTGGTTGACTTCGATCTCTCGAGAAAGTCAAACTTTTCACATTCTCGTATCGAATCCTCTGCGGACAGATGGCTTCAAACCATACTGGATGGGTTGGAAGAAGGATACGTTGTGGAGCCTTGGGACTAGGTGCATTGTTTGTCTCTCGACGCGAAATGCATCCGAAAGATTTATTCACATTTCACGCGAACTCGATCATTCCGGGCAACTTGGTATATTCATTGTAGATAAATGCCGCCTTCACAAGAGTCGAAATATGCATGTGCCGCCTGCCAGATCGTGATGTTACAGCATCCCGACCTTTATCCTCGAGCTACGGCCCTCCGACTGTAGGCTGATTACTCATCATGGACTTGTGAGCGGCATCTATCACGATACCTATATACCCACATCATAGACTGTGATGCTTCCTGTCTACCCATATTGTCCTTTATTCACAGCCGCAGAAATGTCACTTTGTATATATGCTTGAGATGGGTGGCCAACTGTCATAGTACAGTACAGGTCAGTTAGTACTCATGGACATCTTTCCTACCTCTCGACTGGCTAGGACTAAGGTCTCTGCAGGCTTCAACTTCAGGCCCGCTCCCACGTCCTCTTCGAACATGAGCATCCTTTGATTATTTTACTTGGGCATCCTGAATACCAAGTGGCATTTCTATACTGAAATGATCCACGGCATGCTAGATACGGTTTTGCCCGTCTTCTTCCATCACGGCACGGTCCAGCCTGGATACTGTGGGGATTCCTGCTAGGGGCGCAACAAGTTTTTAGACTCTGTTTTGTCTTAGTTTGGCTTCTTTGCCCTCATCCACACGAGCCTCTTCCGATCGTTGGCGAGTGAGGAGTATCTGTCGCGTCATGAAGCCTGAGAAGAGAACAGCAATACCTTTATGACTGCTCGCTGTTTTTAATTAGCAGTCGCGGGCTATAAGAAGTGCCCGAATACTTTGAAGCTCCCTTGATGTCGAGTCTCGGAGAGGTTGAAGCCTTGTGTCGGGCCATTTTGGAAATCGAATTGCTGCGCTGAGTGCTGAAGCTTTCTGCGCTGACCAGAATCCTGTAGAGCTTTGACCGTACGTCAACTCAGTACTGTCCCAGCGTACCCTAACGAATCCTTATTTCAAGTTGCTAGCATTGTCATTCTGGTGGGCATGAGATGCATATGTAAAATTAGACATTGTGAACCAGATTTATGACAACCTCCTGACTATCAAATTGGAGGTAGAACTTGTCTGGGGAACACCATGGAATATTGGGCAGAGCCTCTACCTGTTAACCCGCTACAGTGTGCTTGTTGTTGATGTTGACGTTTTGTGCGCCGTCTTCAATTGGCCGAATCGCTTTAGACCGACATATTATCCAAGTCCACTCCGTGAATGGGCAATCTATTGGCAAGGACGGTGAGTAGACTAGAATGACTTTTGAACTTTTGTCGTAGCGAGTGCTGAACTCTCAATCACACAGTGCTGCCTCATGTATCAAATTTCAGGCTGTAAGTCTCTTGGATCTGGTGCGAAATTCACTTTAAAGCAGCCCTTACAGGGTTTATATTCTGGGGCAGATGTCAGGCAGAAAGTAGGAATTGGCAGGCTTTCATTGGACGGGTACTAATATCACTCTTTTAGTTGTTCTGATATTCCGGCCATGGGCCAATGAGGTTGCTAAAAGAGTGTGCACAACAGTGCGCAGAGGGACTGAGATGTTATTCAGCACTGATATGCGATTTCAAGGCTATCTGGGCTAGAAATATTGAGTTGTCTTCAGAATTCCTATCCTATTGGTGATCGTTGTTGTCCCACTCGCATACCTGACCACAATCGGATTTACTTCCCTCTCCTGTTTGTCCTGGTTTGTTTCTGTCAAAGATTGTGTCCCAGCTCATAGTGTCATAGTTGCAGATGTTATGAGACTCCCAATACCAAACCTTTAAAGCTGCTTTATTACCAGGAACGACGATACCACCATTGTGTTATCTATTGTGCTTCGAGACTGGTGAGTGATAGGCCTGGCATGCACTGCAGCTTGCCAACATCATAATTTCCAATTCCATTATAGTCATCCTAGTTCTCACTCTCATTAAAGGCGTTCAACATTGTAGGTATCTTATGGCAGTTCCCAGCAGTTGAACCCTGACCCAAATTTCAGATCGGCATACTATGTCAAGTTTAGTCTTGCCCCCAGAAATCATCAATGGGGAGAAGCACTATGTGGTCGACAAGATCATTGACAGCTGCCTCCTATGGGGCCACCTCCTATGGGGCCACCTCCAATTCCTAATCAAGTGGGAAGGCTAGGGGTATGAAGAAAACTCTTAGGTTTCCAAGGATGATGTCCATGCACTAGCCAAGGTGCAGGAGTTCTGCAAAGTCACCCAAGAGTGCCCTGAAGGAAATATGGTCAATGGCATTGTGAGGAATCGAGTGTCGAGTAGCTCGGCAAAGACTCGGCGCTGGCAGGAGGGTCCGTGCCCGCAGCCCCGGTACCTGAAACATGGTACATATGTGGCATTGTACATTATGGACAACTCCCTAGCGTTTGTCTTCGATGCTAGGGAGTAAGTAGCTCTATTAGTTGTACTAGTATCAGTATGACAAGCTTTGTAGATTAACTACTTGTATCTTTAGGTTATGGGCCCCGGCCCTACCTATTAGTGTAACAAATAGTTATTATGACAAGCCTCGACGAGATGAAAGATTATCAAACGAGCTCTTGGAGTGCATTTCAGGTGTTCCCAAAGCTTCGTGGTGATAACTACTTCTCCTGGAGCGCGAGCATGGAATCAGTCCTGCGTTCGCTAAACCAGTGGGAGGTGGTGACCAGAACTTACCCTACCCCCTACGTGCCTTCCATGATGTTCTGTCAAGATTGGTTTTTAGGCGTTAATATTGTGTATTAGTGAACGCAGTGAATGCCCGAATAACTTGTGCAAATAAGTATGCTGTTCAGCGAATAGGTGAACCAACAAATGTTCACAAGATAAGAGGGTTGCCCGAACGGAGCTCGCCCTATCTACAGTCGTAGCGAAATAGCCTGTGGCACTTGACGATGTAAGGTGCAAGGTGTCACGGAACGGCTGTCTAAGTAGCGACAATCCCTTCGCCGGTGAAGGTGCTCCTTCGGAGCCCTTCGCTGAGAGCACAGAAAATAGTTCGAAGGCTAAGGTAATGAAGATGAAGTATGAGAACTCACCAGTGATGCCTAAGTCCTCTTCTGGTCGAAGACAGGAATATCCAGGAGAAGGCTCAAGATGATGATCACAGCGAGGTCAAGTTTGCACAAGATGGACGACGTATGATAATTGAACTGAGGAATATACATGCGAATGTAAACTACTTATATTGAATGCTCGTAAGGTATCAGCAAATAGGAAAGAGGCCGTCGTGAGTTAGGGTTGGATAGGGGTGCGCAGCCATGATACAACATAGATGAAATAAACATACAATAGAGTGAAGGAAGAGTGCGAACATGAAACGACGGAGAGTAAAGGTGGCGAAGGCACTTATGTACGAAACCATGTCTTGGGACCTGCATACATGCCACCCTGCACGGACTCTTTGTCTACTGGGTTGATCCCACACGACCTGCGGACGGTACATCCCGCGAACACATCCTGGCCATATGAACACCCAAAGGGGTTGGATCGAGAAGCTGATGGGAGCAGTGACGAACCATCATACTGGCCGGGTTGGGGGCGTCGATCGTGTCTTGATGGCGTGCCTGCTGGCAAATGCCAGCAGCGAATAGTCGTTCAGCAAAATGCGAGGAAGGGCGAACGGAGATGACATAGGGGAGGAGTGGTTGAAGTGGGGGGCAAAGCCGAGCGAACACAGAGGAGGAGTGGCGAAAGGGGAAACGGGGATAACCAGGTGCAGGAAATACATGAGTCGTGACAATCCGGTCATAGGAACAACATTGAAAGAGGGTTGAGCAGAGGAGGTGATAGGACCAGTGATGAACCACCAAGTCGGTCCAAAGACGTTGATCATGCTTTGATGGCGTGGCTATGGTGAATGGCACGAACAGCGAAGATTGATCGCCGAACACGGCAAGGGCGATCGGAGTGAACACGGAGGTGGAGTGAAGAATGGGAGGACAGAGCATCTGAGTATGGGAAATAAACGCGTCATGACAGTACCCCCCTCCTAGCTTCGGAGTCCAACGACGTGATGTCCTGGGATGGGGGGATGCGTGTGAGGATGTAATAGGTCCCCCGATGAGATCTTTCGCTGCCTGGTCCGTGCACGGCTCAGCCCTGGGCTTTAAAAGGCATGGCAGCGTGAAGCGATGGGCACAATTTTTTCATTTGACCCCTCATGACCTCTGGCATAGCTTCCTCTCTCCCTGGATTGATCGAGCGAACACAGATCAAGCTGAAGGTTCGTCCTGACCTTCGGGGAGTTCTGCGCGAAGAGGTGGAGCAGTGGGTCACCGAGGCTGAGGGACTTCTGGTAAGAACCCTTCGCTATTAAGTGTCTCGCTGACCACCCTAGCGCAGACTTGAAGCGCATTGTGAGTTGAGGCAATCATCGACCCCGAGTTCGAGCATCTGTCGGATGTGTATGACCTGGCGAGAGAGGTGAAGGAAACGAAAGAGTGGCTGGGAAGTATGGATTTCGTAGTTAACCCTGAATTCCTTGATGTTGAGATGAGCGCGGTGTCTGGGCCGACAGCGTTGCGAGGCCCATCAAAGGAACCTGAGATGGTGGGGCTAGTTGTGAGGGAGTCCGAAGAGGGGAAGGACAGTGTGAGGGAGCCAGAAAGTATGTGACATGTATTCGCTCGCTAGCCAGTCTAATTCGGAGCTCTGTTGAAGATTCTGCTCCTGTTGTTGAGCCCATCGCTGTACCACCTGAATCACTCCAACCCTCGGCTATAGTCCAGCCTGTGGGCACGAAACGGCGACCAATGTTCCTTTTGTCTGGAGATGAAGGTGAAGATGCCCCGACACCGAAGAAGCCTCACAAGGAACGCGCTCGGAGTCCTACCCCAGAGATCGTCGCAGTCGAGCCAACTCCTGCCCATCGTCGCAAGGGTCAGGCAAATGCGCAGGTTACCGAGTCGGACAAAATTCCACAATCGGTGGCGAAGCATGGTTACCCCGAGCATGCGGATCTGCTCGGTTGGCTCATTTATAACGGGTAAGCAGCATACTTTTGCCGAAGTAATTCGCCCGCTGACTGTGTACTTCTCCATAGCACGAGGTACTGACTAGTCCTGCAAAGTGCGGGCGATGCCTTCGCTATGGTCATACCTGCAGTGGTGAGGCGGGAAAGATGTGTGGGTGGTGCATTCACGATCGCCAGTGCTGTGTTGCAGCAGAGGGTAAGTCGTCGCCTATTCGACTCTTCCTACACCATCCGAACTCATGTGGAGTCTTTGTTCCTTCCTTAGAGTACATGGCGAAGGACAAGAAGGATGGTCGAGAGCCAGAGGCGAAGGAGTGAGGGTCGAAGGGTAAGGGTAAGGGGAAAGCGAAGGATAAGGGATTGACGACAGGTCCGTCCTCGATTTCGTCGAAGGGTGTCCTTGGTAAGCTTGTTGAGTCCTCCTCCCGAGTATCTTCGGCTGATTCTCAGATACCCCCGAAGGCACCCGAATGTCTACACTGGCCGGCGAGGAGAGGATGGAGGAGCTGGTGGAGAGGTCGGAGGACCTGATGAGGAATGTGTTGGTGAAACTGAACGAGTTATCGGTGAAACTGAGCGCCTTGAATGGGGCTGTTTTAGAACCAGAGGGGGTCCAGGCAACGATCAGGAAATTAATGAAGTAGTGTAGGGTTTTTGTTATGAGTAATGTGAACATAGGAATGGTTTTCTTGAGGCTCTAGATGGTCTCCTAAGCCCTAGGTTCCTTCGGGGACTTTGCGTGAAACTAAGCGAGTTCCTGTGATATTCGGCGATAGTGGCTTATGAGGGTTTTTTGAATGCAGGTGATAGTGAATGGGAAGTAAGGTCTCGAAGGCCGCCGAAGCGCCATGAAGTCCTCCAAATGTAAGAGTTGTGGGGTTTTTCCCAATGCCCAAGCACCATCCCCCCCTTTATGGTACACGTCACCCCGACGGGTAAAATGCGTGGGGGTGGTTCGGGACAAAGTTGGAAGATGGAATGGTTTGCTATCCACGTCGAACGTCTGTTCATAGCCAGAATGATTCGGGATAGGAGTGAGCAAAGAAAAGAAACGACACCTGGTGGAAGGACCACGGTGTAATAGAGTAGTCCAATCGCCGTGTTCGGGGCGTAGCCCAAGGATAGCGGGGACGAGTATCGAGAAGCGATATGGAGGACTCGGCTGAGTGATGCTCGATAGACTTTGCTGAGGTAGGGAATAGTTTGCCATCCACGTCGAACGTCTGTGCGCAAACAGAAATATTCAGGATAGGAAAGGGAGAAGGAGTGACACCTGGTGGAAGGACCAAGGTGTTGGAGGAAAGTCCAATCGCTGTGTTTGGGAAGTAGCCTGAGGATAGCGGGGACAAGGATACGCGCGAGATGATCGGCCGCACTCGCAATCCCAAAAGGGATTGTCTCGTGATAGCGGGTGGTACCCCGCACGACATCGCGGCCATTCTGAAGGGTTGGATACACAACCCTGAAGGGATCCCATCCGCCATCCGTGACAACGCGGATGGCACCTTCAACCTAGACGACATGGACATCTGGATGTGGTTGAAGGCCCTTGCGCCCCGGGTCAAAGGGGTCGCATCACCTCTCAGGGCGAGGCTACTCGACCTATTCAGCTCGACAGACCAATGGTCGAGCCTCGTCGACGCCAGGGAAGTGCTGACGCCTCTGAGCACCACCCTGCGGCTCTCAATCATGGGCCCATTCCCTGTGGAGGGACGAGCCGGCCCCAACATCCCACTCACGGAGATCACAAGATGGTTGGCCCACTACGCGGGAGTCACTCGCGAGCGAGTGGCGCGCATTGAACATTATGTTCAATGCAGCATCACCAGCGCGGCATTCAGTGCCGCCGCCCACGAGGGCCAACAAAAGGTCATCGAGACCAGCCACGTGAGGGCCACGGTGCCGCGACCCCTCAGCGCGCTTCCGGCCCCCTCCTCAGACTGAGGACCCGGCCGTTGAGGTGTTGAAGGTAACCGAAGAGTATAACTTTGTTCCAAGTGGCGAAAATATCCGTTGAAGGGGAGTTGCTGAATGAGATGAAGATCTACATGTTCGGCGAATGAGATATGTAGTGGCTAGTGTACTAGGAAGGAAGAGGAAAGGGAGAGACATCGTTCGGTAATCAGGGCGATGTATTTTAAGAAACCTGGATGAGAGGGGGAGGAGTTGGGGAGACCAAGAAGGTGTACATGAGTGATGATAGATGAACCAGGACTGTCAGGGGACACCCTGTTTTCCATTTCCAGTTCCAACACCACACCCAGTTCCGACTCCATTTCCGACTCCGCTTCCGGTTCCGATTCCATTTCCGCCTCTGCTTTCGGAAATGATTCCGCTTCTGGGAGAACTTCCACCAGTTCTGTTCGCTTTGCCAGTTCCACTCCAATTTCCAACTTCTGCTCTCGGAACAGTGTCGGAAATCAAGCGACTCGCGTAATAGGTGGCATCAAGGGTCGATCAAGGGTCAGGGAGGTCAGGGGGATGCAGGGTTGATGGCGGGTGCCAAGTGTTGTCCCTGGCTGCGCAGCGATACTTTGGATTTCCCCTTGTCAGTTGTGTGGTAGTGTGATCTCCACAACCAGCCAGGGTTGCTCTTACAGCAGAAAAGTCTCTTCCCTAGAGGACCGACGGTCGTACTGCGCGTTGCATTCGCCATAGGTGCGTTCAGAATCGGAGACAGCGACTCGGAGATCGCAACCTCTTCTGCGCACACGGCATACGACAGCCCCTCTTCTTACGTCGAGCTCCCAACCCCGGAAATCCCATCCCATAATTCTCCTACTGACATGGATCCGGATGATCGTCTTCGGAATATGGAGGAGGAATTGACGTGGAACCGGATGAAGACCGACGTGATTGAAACAGCCTTACAAACGATTTTGGCTAAGTTAGATATTCCACAAAGTGGTGGAAATGCAATGCTGGATGAGCCGGATTTCGGAAAAGCGGAAGTAGCGGAAGAGAGGATGTCCGCGAAGTTGGCAAAGGTCAAACCCGCACCTCCAGCGGACTTTGATGGAGATCGGGAGAAGGGACGCGCATTCTTCAACACATGCAGCATCTACTTCGCAATTGTTGGAGACCACTTTCCGAACAACCAGGCTCGGATTCACTGGGCATTGTCCTTTTTCAAGTCGGACCGCGCAGCCCGTTTTGCAAACAAGGTGATCTGACATGAAGCAAAGGGCAAGGGGAACTACTTCTAGGACTGGGACGCCTTCTGTAAGGGAAACCCTGGCTGGTTGTGGAGATCGCACTACCACACAACTGACAAGGGGAAATCCAAAGAGAAAAGTCTAAGGACCCCCAATGTCAGCAAGCCCGTATTATACTACGCTGCGCAGCCAGGGACAACACTTGGCACCCGCCATCAACCCTGCATCCCCTGACCTCCCTGACCCTTGATCGACCCTTGATTCCACCTATTACGTGAGTTGCTTGATTTCCGACACTGTTCCGAGAGCGGAAGTCGGAAATTGGAGTGGAACTGGCAAAGCAAACAGAACTGGTGGAAGGTCTCCCAGAAGCGGAATCATTTCCGAAAGCGGAGGCGGAGATGGAATTGGAACTGTAAGCGGAGTTGGAAATGGAGTCGGAACTGGAAATGGAAAACAGGGTGTCCCCTGACATCACCCCCCCTCTAGCGTGCTGCGTCCTCGAAGCATGGGACACAAGGGATTGAAATGCCAGTGAGCGGATTCGGCGAGGGGCACCAGGGTGTGTCCTATAGAACTTGTGGAGTTTTTCCGGAGCGGAGACATCTTGCTCTGGGACCCACGAATTCTTCTCATACCCATACCCTTCCCATTTCACGAGGAATTGGAGTCGTCCTCACACAAACCGGCTGTCCAGGATCCATTCCACCACATAGTGCTCTTCCCCATCTACAATTTCCGGTGGAGGTGGCGGATGAGCCTTCCGACCTGGAATTGGGTCCTCAAGCATAGGGAGTAACTTCACCACGTTGAAGACGGGGTGGAGGCGGGACATGGACATCGGAAGTTGGAGGCGGTATGCATTCCGTCCGACCCTCCGCATCACTGTGAAGGCCCCAAGGTAGCGGTGGGCAAGCTTCTGCGAAGGGCGTGTGGTGCGGATGTCACTTGCATCTAGATACACCTTGTCTCCAACTTGGTACTCTGGGGCAGGAACCCGGCGTTGGTTGTAGTACCTTGCCATGTCATCCTTGGCCTTCGCAAGGGCCGACTTGGCTTCTAAAAGGGTGGAGTCCATGCAGTCTCGGAACTCATTGACTGTCTCGAGTCGGGACTCTGCCTGGCATGGCTCGAAGCCCATCCGCGGGTGTCGTCCGGATTCGAGCATGAAGGGGGTCTGTTGTATGGCAGAATGTACACAGTTGTTGTATTGGAATTCCGCAAGTGGAAGTAAATCATCCCAGTCATCCTGCCTCTCATTGACAAAGAGGCGGAGATATTGCTCTGACTCCTGATTGACCTGTTCCGTCTGTCCGTCACCCTGTGGATGGTACGCTGTGGTGGTAGCCAGCTTTATGCCGAGCAGGCGGTAGAGCTCCCGAGTCAGTTCCGCGACAAACTGCGGACCTCAGTTGGAAACGACTTGCTTCGGGAGCCCATGCAACTTCCAGACATGGGCAAGGAACAGGCGAGCCACTCTGAGGGCTGTGATCGTCATGTGCATTGGAATGAAGTGGGACACCTTGCTTACCAAGTCCACGACGTTCATGATTGCGTTGTAGCCATGAGACTCTGGGAGTTCAACGATGAAGTCGACACTGATGGTGTCTGTCATGACCTGTCTATTTCTCTTACCCCACTGTCTCTATGTTCCCTCTTGTCACTCCCTAGCATCTTCGCCAGAGTTCGCCGCACCCACCGACCACTCCCCCTCTACGTCCACTCTACCCACTGTTCGCCCCATTCTCCGAACCGCTATTCGCTGCTTGCGCATTTCGCCAGCAGGCACGCCATCAAATATGATCGATACCATTCACCCGGCATGATGGTTCATCATTAACCCCATCATCTTCTTAATCCAACCCCTTTGGGTGTTCGTATGGCCAAAGTGTGTTTGTTGGGTGCATTTATGCTCCTGCACCAAAATCAAGCATAATATATTCAATTTACTGTATGGTGTTTCGATCTCTTCTCACATTGTTCTTGTACCATGCATTTATTTCTCTGTTTATTTTCGAAATTTTCCAGTCACTCTCTACCTCTCCATTCCATTTTGTTATTTCTGTTTTCACAAGCGGCTGCACTCAGCGGAGTCTGAAATGACTTCGACGCGCGAGCTCTTGGGCGCTAAAGAGCCAGGTAGTAGTACATGCACAGTGAGACAGATTTCCCCCTCTCTCAGTGACAACTAAATTCACTGAGAGAGGCAAGTAAATTAGTCTAGTGTTCTTTCGATTTATTGACCTAGAAATCCTCTGTAGTGAATTAATTTCTAGGTAGTGTATAATATATTTATAGTGACAACTAAATTCACTGAGAGAGTGAATTAATTTCTAGTCTATTCTTTTGAGCAACAAGTCCATACCTACTGCCTATAATTCCTGTCTACTACAGTGTTCGCAGGACGTCCCTTCCATAGGTCATGTGGGATCAACCCAGTAGATGAAGAGTCCGTGCAGGGTAGCATGTATGCGGGTCCCAAGACATGGTTTTGTCCATAAGTGCCTTCACCACCTTTATTCTCCATTGTTTCATGTTCGCATTCTTCCATCACTCTATTGTATGTTTATTCCATCTACTTAGTATCATGACTGCGCACCCCTATCCGACCCTGACTCACGACGGCCTCTTTCCTATTCGCTAATACCTTGTGAGCATTCGATATAAGTGTGTGAGCTCCAACGACTCATGGGGAGGAAACTCCTCATGTCCACCGTGTTCCATCCTCAAACGGATGGCACGACCGAACGGGAAAACCATTTGATAGGCCAGGTCCTTCGATCAGTCATCAAAGACAACCAAAAGGACTGGGCCAACAAGTTCCCAATGGCCGAAGTTGCTTTAAACAGCAACGTCAGCTCGACGACAGGGTTTGCGCCCTTCGAGCTGAACCATGGATACATGCCGCGGATTGACCTACCAATGGCCACGGACACTCCCTTCAAGGGAGTGATGAAATTTGCACATCAGGCTCAATGGAACCTGACGGCGTCACACGATGCAATCATAGAACATCACGTGATACAGACGTTTCACGCTAATAAGAATCATTAAGAAACATCACGAAGCGGACATGTATGCGGTGGGAGACCGCGTATACCTGTTAACCCAAATCCTGAACCTGCCAAAAGGGAGGGCCAGGAAGCTAATACCGCGATATATAGGACCATATCGCGTGAAGGGGGCCCACAATGGCACCTCGACGGTAACCCTCAAGTTACCAGAGGAATTGACAAACCAGCACATCATGCCAACGTTTCATACCAGCCTCATACGAAGGTACAACAACAATCTATTCCCTCGTCGAGAAGCAAAGTCATAAAATGACTTTGGGGCGAGATGTGACATGGGAGCCCATGTCATCGTGTAAGGACCTCGAGGCCCTAGATAGCTACCTAGAGCTTCGAGGCATGGCCAAGACGCGCAACCTGCCTAAACGGCATTAGGACGCATCAGTCATGTGTGATCACATGACACACCAAGCCATGGCACTATAAATTTTCACCTCAGATCTCTCCGAGGATGCTTCACTTCTTAAGAAGCAACCATCACCATCTTCTAACGAAGATGGATGGCATCAAAGAAGTCATGGACGTTGAGCCATCAACGTCCATGCCACGACCAGTGGCCCCAAAGAAGGGCCGCGGCGATATTCTCAAAAAAGCTAGCTCCTGAAAACTGGGAGATAGCGTCGTGGAATGACAGGCTCGCCATTATCCATTCGGACAAGTGTGAATGTTGCGAGTCATATGCAACCCACTTAGCGGAGTCATCAAACTCTGGTAAGATGCAGATGCTAGACGATGACATCGCCTAGGCCATTGAGGATGCCTGGCCCTGGATCACCAAAGCGGCCAGGCAGATGGCAGTCGAGGACGCTCAAGCAGAGATTGAGCACCTCAAGCGGGACCTGATCTCCGAGTGTGAGCAAGTCTCACGCCGGGACAACAAAATCCACGAGTTGAAACAACAACTCGAAGGAGCCAGGCTGACGCGCCCCGCCCTGCCACAGCCAAAGGCTCAGCCTGTGGCCGGTCCATCTTCCCGCCCGATGGCTCCATTGCCATCGCACGAAAAAGGGGCAACACTAGCCCCAGGGGCCGCGCCCCTCTCAACAGGTCCGGCGCTGGCCAACCGCATCACGGAGCCCAGCGCGGCACCCATCGCGGATGCCCGAGCGGTGTCCAGGACAGCGACAGTCATGATGCTGTCGACTGCAACAGCGCCGTTCGAGTTGTACAATGCCGACATCCCAGATGGGTGGCTGTCTGACATGTCGATCTGGGACAATTATGACCCAGATCGGCCTCAACGTGTTTCCAAACGGAAACGCAGAAAATATCTCCCACCACCAGTCACGGAAAACGGACTGGCAGATGAACTAGAACGCATCAAGAATGCATATCTAGCAGAGTCATCGGCACACGGCGTTGATGACCCCTGGCTACAACAAGCACTGGCCACGGCTCAGGCCCAATACATTGGGCCTCACGTTGTGCTACCGCTGCCGGGGTCAGGAGTTGTACAATGCTACCCGGGGGAAGGGGAGCTGTTGACACAGAGAGATCCACCGATCTCCATGACGGGCCGCTTGCCGCAGCCCCTAGGCAGATTGGTCCCTTGGGTTGCCGAGTGGTACCACGTCTGCCTTATCACCAAGCAGAGGTTTTTAGACCTCCTCACACTCACCAGGGACACTCCGGTCGACCAGCGCACACCAGAAATGAACACGGCATTCCGGCGCCTCCGTGAGGAGGGCCCCCATAAACCCCGTCCAAATTATATAAACATTTTGGATGGTACACCAGACAAGATCGTCACGGTGCTTAACGGGTGGCGGTCCAATGCCGAGGGAGTTCCCCCCGCCATCCGCAATGATGTGGAGGGTGGGCTCAACACAACAGCTATTGATCTCTCGATGTGGATACGGATCCTGGCTCCAAAGGGAAAGCCACGATCCCCCCTCAAGTCGCATTTAAGCGACTTGTTTGGTACGCCAGGCCAGTGGCATGACCTCATGACTGACATCACAATCCCGTCGCCCGCCGCAGACACCCTGCAGGCCTCAATCACCGGGACGTTCCCACCCGGGAACAGACTCACACATGAGATCCCGCTGAAGGAGCTCGCATCATGGCTAGCCCTTCATGGCGGCGTAAACCATGAACGTATCCCTTGGATCAAGGGATACTTTCAGCAACTTTGAGACAAGGAAGTTGCGAACACTGCTGCACGCACAGGGCAGCGGTGGCACAAACAGGGGCTGAAGATGTCCCAGTGTGCCCGCAAGAAAGTGGCCACAAGCACTTTGGAACAGCTCGACAAGGAGCTGCTCACGTCCCGCCCCCCGGTTCCACAACCTGATCCGGCCGCGGAGGCTGCCTTCATCCAGGAGATGGGAATCAACCCATCTCTTGAAATGGGTCCATACCAACCCCAAGCTGGACCTGGCCCATCCACATCCGCTCACGCGGATGCGATGCACGTGGATCCCCGGCCCCTGCTGGCTCCATATGAGGACGTCCCAATGGACGACGCTCCCTCAGCCAAGGACAAAGCCCTCGATGACGACATCTATGGAGATTAGAGTTCTCTATAGTGAGGGAGGGTGTAAATATAGATATTTACCTGTGTTGCTGCGAGGCAACACATAATAGCTGGTACCTTACATAGCACCAGTGGGTCCTTGCAGACCCACTGTATAGTTCTTGCATGGGAATCCCCTGGGATTCCCCAACTTATCTCTACTTGTAACTGTCACTACGTCATACTAGAATCACCACCATTTGGTTGAGTTCTATTACCTTGTGATACCACAAGTAATATGTCAAACACCTTACAGTATGATAATTGAACTGGGGAATATACATGTGAATGGAAACTACTTATATCAAATGCTCGTATGATATCAGTGAATAGGAACGAGGCCGTCTGGAGTCAGGGTTGGATAGGGGTGCGCAGTCATGATACAAATAGATGAAACAAATATACAAAGAATGAAAGAGGAGTGCAAACATGAAACGACAGGGAGGAAAGGGGACGAAGGTCTTATGTACAAAAACACGCCTTGGGACCTATGCTACCCTGCACGGACTCTTCGTCTGCTGGGTTGATCCCACACGATCTACAAGTAGGACTTCCCGCAAATGCATTCCGGCCATATGAACACCTAAAGGGGTTGGGTCGGGAAGATGATGGGGCCAGTGATGAACCATCATGCTGGGTAGAGGATGTTGATTGTGTTTGATGGCGTACCAGCTGGCGAATGATGTGAGCAGCGAATGGCTGTTCGGCGAATGGGGCGAAGAGCGAATAGAGCAAATATCGAGGAGGAGTGGTGGAAGGGAAGGGCGAAGTCGGGCAAACCTGCAGGAGGAGCAATGAGGGGGAAGGTAGAGACAGCGAGGCAAGGGAAATAGATGGGTCATGACAGCTGTCATCAGCCATTGGAATGTCGACGGGGCATTGCAGTCTCCCATCTGTATCACCTGGCTCCTGAAGGTGCCAAGGATCATGGCAAAGGCAGTCTTTGCTACGTGATCCAGATGAATCTGGATCTGCTCGCATGCTTCGGACATATCGAGTTTGGTGCGATACCAACAGTGAGCCATGTCGCTGCAGATGATGTCTTGATCTGGGAAGGGCATAACGTCCTTCACAGTGTTCTCGTTCTGCTGGCGCAGATCGAAGACGGTTAGGTCCCGCGGTGCACAGGACCACCTTTCTTTTCCCCATCGCTTTCACCGTCAGGTGAGAGCGCCTCTCCCTACAGTTGTAGGGGGTGTTCGAGGACGAGTCGTTATGCGACTCTTCCTCCTGGCTTCAATGAGCCAGGTTTGGCTTCGACGCCAGGGTGATCCTGCTCACCCTTGGCCCCTTGCCTTCGTTCGGTGACTCTTTATCATCGAATGATACCTTGCCCGTGGGGATTATCTCGTTCCCCTTACGGACTGTCCCTGGACTTGAGAAGTCCAGGGTGATGCCAAATCTCCTTAGGAACAGTGTCCCTAAGATCGTGTCGTAATATTTGATGTTCACTACATTGAAGTATTCGTTGTATGTTTTGCGACCAAATTTAATGGTGATGTTCATTCCATAATTAATAGTGGAATGGCTGCCTATGCAGGCCAGTTGCAGCGTGATTGGCTGCTCCAGGGTGAATGTTTTCATCCCTGTGGCTCGCATGAATTCAGGGGATAATAGCACCCCTTTGCTCCTGCTATCCAGCAGGCAGTGGGCTTTCACGCCGTTTATCTCCCAGTACCCCGAGAGGGTACAGTTTTCACTGTGTGGGCGCGCTGGCCGCATCCTGTGCTTGCTTCGGTGGTGATACACCAGCTCGGCTGCCTTGTCTGGCATGACTGACGTGCATGCCGCCATGACCGACGTGCATGCCACGATGACCTTCATGGTGGTGTCATCCTCCAGCATGATCCTGATCGCGCTGGACCTGTAGGTGGTGTCTTCTGCCTCTTCATCCCATTCATAGTATTGGGATGGCTTGGGATCCCACTCTTCAGCGGGCACATCTCTGTTGTCTGGAGATTCGTTGGGTTGGGTATCACCCTCCCCCTCTTCATCAATCTGTTGAAGAGAACTTTCTCCAGGGTCCGCATCCGGATCCCCGTTTTCATTGTTGTGCCTCGTGGCGCTGTCCGTATACCGGACCTAAGCAGGGGGCACTCCACTTTCTTGTGGCCAGGTTGGCCGCATTCGAAGCACATAGTGCTGCTTTGGCTACCGCTGGGCTGATCGTTAGGTCAGGCTGACGCCTTCAGTGGAGGGACCGGCGTTAGTGAAGATCCTGACACTTGAGGCTGTTTGGCCTCATGTGGTCATCCAGCTTTGGCTGGGAATGGAGGTGGAGGTGGCTGTGATGCTCCACTCCTCGGGAACAGGCTGGGCCTGTTCAGGCCTGTGTGTGTCACCAGTTTGCTCACTGCAAGCCGGGCAGCACTCACTGATGCAGCTGCGCTTTCTGCACGGCAGATCCCCATGTTGTATCGGGATGATTCCTCGATCATGTGGGCCGTTGTTTTGGAACCCTTCAAGACTTTGGTGTCAGAACTAATACTTTGGTCTATCAGAACGTGTTGTATACGAAACTGCAAGAATATTTAACACTACTGGTGTAATGAATAACAAACTATTAGTCTGTAGGTTCAAGGATGACTATCGGGGTCCAAGTATTCCAAAAAGATAGGAATGGCTTCACAGGAGAGTTTGTAAGTGGACTGACCCAATTAACATCAATGCACTGCAATAAACGAGCGACAAGGGTTTAAGAAGTGACTTGTGAAAGTCACTGATCAGTTCGTCTCGGGTATTGGAGAGCTAATTGACAAGGAAATTGATTGTCAGACTCACTCTGCAGAATTTCACCTGGAGTGTTAGTTCGGATGGCTAAGTAGAAAAGCAACTACTTAACTGAGAATTAATACACTAAGTAAGTGTAATAACCCTAGCTGGGTTAGCAGCTTAGTAAGCTGTGCAGGCTTGGCAAGTCACACGAGGTATGTGGATAGCAGATGATGATGTATTGGCTGATGAAAGGTGGGCAGTAAGGCCTCCTTTTATATTGTATCTACTATCTATTAATAGACTAGAATGAGTCACGAAGAAATAGGGTAGTGAGTCAGAGCATGTGTTGGCCAATCGTGGTGCACGATTAGGGAGTGAGTCATGCACTGAGTCATGCAGAAATGGGGTAGTGAGTCAGGCAGAAGTCACGTCTAAGAATAAGATACACCCTTATTCTTAAAGAGGATTAGCTCAACACAGCCTTTCATTGGTAAGAGGCCTCTCAGCCAATGATACACCAGTGTCCAAGCATGAGTCATGTGCTGAGCCAGGCTCTGAGTCATACAGGAGTCATTTCCCAAGTCACAAGACTTTGGACCAATAATACCCCAGCTTGGCAGTGAGTCATGACCCTAATTCTATTTAGGAGTGTAGTCATGGCACAGCACAGCCTAGCATAGCCTTGTTGCTATGGTAGCATAGGTTGGGCTGAGTTTGTATTGCACAAACTGTGTTGTGGAGGCTTGGGAATAAATTGCTATTTCCAGAGTGCTGAGTCCGAACCGGTAGGTTGGCCAGAGCATAAGTGTCCACAGGCTCGAGTCACAAGTACGGTGATGCGGGGAGGGCGGCCGTGGCCAAATGGCCACGGCCTTTTAGCCATGACAAACCTTATGGATGTTATTTGAGGAGGAAGAAAACATTTTAGTCAGGACAATCTATTTTGTTATCAATCATTCTCACCTTTCACCATATTTCTTATCATTCCGAGACCCATTCTGAGCCGAGAATCATTTCGAGTCGAGTCGAGTCGAGGCGCATATATGCGTATCATTTCACACATATTATCGAGTCGAGTCCTTGTCCTATATGCCTGACATCATATTTGACATCATCTGTCCAGGAATTAGCCATTTAGGGTCATAGCATCATACTTGACATCATCTTGACCCTAACTCCTAGCCCCATTACTTTTCACATGACTATCTACTCCTATTGTGTATTGTTTAAATACTTGGACTCTAGATACAAATAAAAAAGCGACTTTACAATCTTTTTCCTTAGCGCTTCGAGTTATGAGCATCTTTGGATCATTATTGTTTCCTCCTCACTTATTGCACTAAGAACACTGCTTAATTCTAGAGCTCTAGAACACTGCTTTTATTCCTCACCAGAACATTGCTTAAAATCTCTGTCACACTATTGTTCATTTGACCTCAACCTCTTAATCTGATTTATATTAATGGACCCTAGTAGTGCCCTATGTACGACGTTATCTTATCTTACCAATTCAGTATGCTATGATGTGCCTGTCGCTGCAGCAGCTTTATGAGTGCTGTCAGCTGTACCCAGGGCTCATGAGTGTACCGCACGACAAGATAGTTTTGTATATACATCTAATCCGTCATCTAAAGCCTCAGATTGCATTCACCCAGTGCTCATCAGAGACCAACACTCCCGAAGGACTACCGCTCGCTCTGCATGAATTCCTTCAACTCGCGGTGGATATCGATGACCATACAG
The DNA here is from genome assembly GCA_015179125.1 of Gautieria morchelliformis. Classification (NCBI taxonomy): domain Eukaryota; kingdom Fungi; phylum Basidiomycota; class Agaricomycetes; order Gomphales; family Gomphaceae; genus Gautieria; species Gautieria morchelliformis. Next base: position 41,828 of record WHVA01000284.1, read on the forward strand.
CACGTCTATGCTGGAGTGCGCTCAGGAAAATAGCCTGGGATGATGTTCTCAACGTGCAGCTTGACCCGAGAACTCTGCTACGCCTTTTTCTTGAGCATGGTGTGAAGGCCTGCGTGCGTAAGTACTTTCCTTTAGTCTTCAACACGAATAATGGACTGATATCTAAAGGAAGGTATGTATGAATTTCTACCGCCTGTCTGCACTTGCACCCAACATGACTGTCCCAAATACATGCATGCACCTGGCCAGGTACCCAATCTACGTGAACCTAGAACATTTAGAGGAACATTGTTCACCCGTGTGCATGGTGCCATTCCTGTATGTACAACGTCAACTTACTGTCACGGTCTGTCACTTGTTTTATTACGCTGTCGAGCACTGATAAATCCCTAGGCTGTGGCACTCACTACCATTATGACTGTTATGTGCGCAACAATACTCGCGCATATTATCCACCCGATACCAGTTCTCTTCCCCATGCTATCCAAGTGACACCACACTTCTTCTTAGAAATCACCCTTTGTGAACATTTCACAGTACAAATGAGTATGAGCTGGTATGTATTTCAAATCTAAATACTGTGGAAACACAGCCTACTTCCGCCTTCCTTCATGATAATCAGGATGTCTGCACAAAATTGTGCTGGTATTTACAACGAAGAAGCTCTGTCACATCCCTGGATGGCCTCACTGCCACGCAACTGGCCAGTGGCTTTCGAACTCGACTATCAGCTTGTTTCCGAAGCATTTACCATACATGCTCTTCTCGATTGGCACCGTAAGCATGGCATGGCTTTGCAAGTTCCTCACAAAGCGCCAACGCAGGCTGCACGATGGCATGAAGCCCTTGCGGCACGCAATGTGGCTATGGCGGGCACAGGGCAGCCTGACTGGAATCATGCATGTGCTCTCTGTACAAAGCATCTGAAGGACGAAAACGGCAAGATTTATGGAGCCTACCATTCAGTAGTGACAGATGGCATTAGTTTAGGCCATCCATGTTGCGGGATACATGATTGCAAAGAACCGCTGGTAAGCAATCGTGACCATTATTTCCCATTACATCGGGATGTGCAGAGCAAGTGTACTATGGTGGCATGTCGAGAGCAGTCAGAGAAGCTATTTCGAACATGCTCTATTCCAAAGCATCGGGCTATGGAGGATCATTACCATGAATGAGGCCAAGCAATGTTCCAGCTTGGCCAGCAGCTCACGAAGCTGGCAAGTGCATCAACCCCAGACAAAAACGCCAAGGTCCTGTTTGAGGTCTCAGATGAGGAAAACGAAGAAGTACACCTCGACGAAGATGGCGGAATTGTTGATGACTGTTCAGAAAAGCCTTCTGAAGGACATCAGAAGGTATTCGCGAGATTTGGGCGGCGTCGAACACACAATGAACAATTGTGTGTCGCATCATGCGGTGTGTGTCTAGGGCGTGCCACGTTCTATGGTGCAGAAGGTCCGAACAGTGTTCGTGTGAGTTGATGTCTCTTCTCTCGGGATTGGACTCACTTGGATGGTAGACCTTCTGGAAGATCCTCTTTCCTACCAAGGCATCCCTGCCCTCTGTAATGTGGTATGACAATAACTGTCATGTTGCTGCCATGCTCCTCAAGGACGGCGACACTTACTTCGAAAATGTGGCCTTACCCGTTGATGTTTTCCATTACAAATGCAAGCACAAAGCTGGAGACAAGTTCTGTGGTCAGCACTGTAATCCACTGCGGTGGGTTGAATTGAAAGATGAAAAGACGGGTGGCTGGGCTTTCAACTCATCAGCAGCAGAACAGGTCAACCTCTGGGTTCGTGGATATCATGCAATTACGCGTTTGATGCAGGCAGATCGGTACATCTAGCTATTATATACCTGATCACATTGGATTGCTGGCTGATATGTCTTCCCTCAGCTTCAACTTTTTCCTTGACGAAATGATCATGCGTCATAATCAAATGATCATCAACCAGCTTCAACGAGCCGGTCATTCACCCTACTCAATTCCTCATGAGGAGTTGTTGCAAGTTTAACAACAGGCAGGTCTATTGTCACTCTTATTCATATGCCATATCGGTTTGTCGTCCCATTCCCTGTTTCTTGTTCCCCGTTGTTTCTTGATATAATACGCACGTTGGCCACCTCGGCATTGCTTAGCTGTCTCGGTGTTTCTTGGCCATCTCTCGGTGTTTCTTTGATGATGTGTCGCATCGGCCTTAGTTATTGTCCATTGTTTCTTGATATATGTGTAGTAGACAGGAATTATAGGCAGTAGGTTTGGACTTGGTGCTCAGAAGAAGACTAGAAATTAATTCACTCTCTCAGTGAATTTAGTTGTCACTGTTAATATTATACACTACCTAGAAATTAATTCACTACAGTATTTCTAGGTCAACAAATCGAAAGGAAACAAGACTAATTTACTTGCCTCTCTCAGTGAATTTAGTTGTCACTGAGAGAGGAGGGAAATGTGTCTCATGCGCATGTACTACTAGCCGGCGCTTTAGCGCCCGTGATGCCACGGTGTGCCATGCTAAGCGCCCGTAGAACGTACCACGGTAGTGAACAGCCGCAGCTCAAAAAGGAAATTTGTCCACAACCACCCACAAAGGGTCGGTCGGACAGAACATGAAAAGAAGTAGAAATACAGCTTCGAAAAATCAAAGAAAAATTTGACAAATCATGGAATGAATGTCAGCATGGTTTCAAGTCAAAATGAAAAGAAATACGAATGGTGGAATCTATTTGGCTTGATTTTGGTGCAGGAGCATACATGCACCCAACAATATGAATATATGCATCTTGGCTCGGTGTTTCTTGGCCATCTCGTCGTGTCATTAAGTCATTAAGTATAACCACACGCAGTGCATTCTATTTAACTCCACTAGTTCAAATGTCTGACAGCGGGCAATGAAACAAACTGGAGGCTTGTACGGGAGGCGAGCGATAGGGCGTGTTATGCTGGGGAGCGTGGGTACAAGTCAAGAGATGGTCATAAAGGAACATAAGGATGTTATACCAGATTACAGGAGGCGAGCGTTAGGGCGTGTTATGCTGGGGAGCATGTGTACAAGTCGAGAGATGGCCATAAAGGAACGTAAGGATGTTATACCAGATTAAAAGACAAATCCACAAAAGCAATGACATATCAAAGGCAAAGGGCAAGGAAATGGGACTTCAATCAATGACAAGGGACTCCAGAGGATTAGTGATCCCCACGAACCGCTAGCCTGCCATGTGTTCCAGGCACGATTGAAGGTGCAGTCTTGATCAGCCTGGATCAACAGTATAGCAGTGAGAGGGATCATAACACACGTGAAGAATTCCATGTGAGTGAGTGGTTGGAAAGACTGTGGGTTGAGATAGATGGCGTCCAGCAACATGGTAGCCCGATCAAGGGCTGTGGGGCCACCCACCGGAGCGACAGCCGTACGCTCAAGTGGCCGATCTGGGAATAGTGAGAGCAAGGTCATGTTGATATTTATGATACCCTGGTAGCCATAGCTATTAAATGATTTCAGGGCTTGTCAGTAACAATAATGATAAGATTTTAAGAGGTGGTGCTCACTAGCCGCCATGCTCCCAACCCATGCGCCTTCGAAGACCATCTAGGCTGCAGAATTTTGTCATTCCATGGCAGGAGATCTGTCGGATGACACTGTCATGACGCGTTTATCTCCCATACTTAGAAGCTCAGTTTTCCTATTTTATCACCCCACCTTCGTGTTCGTTCCGATCACCATTGTTATGTTCGGCAACCAACTCTCGCTGTTCGCGCCAACTACCATAGCCGCGCCGTCAAACACGCTATCGACGTCCTGAGACTGACTCGGCAGTCATCACTGGGCCTACCACCTCCTCTGCTTGACCCTCTTCCAATGGTGTCCGAATAGTTGGGTTGTCATGACCTGTGCATTTCCTGCACCTTGGTATCCCCATTTTCCCTTTCACTACTCCTCCTCAGTGTTCACTCGGCTTCGCCCTCCACCTCGACCTCTCCTCCCCTATGTCACCTCTGTTCGCCCTTCCTTGCATTTCGCCGAATGGCTATTCGCTGCTCGCATCATTCGCCAGCAGGCACACCATCAAAAACGATCGATACCATTCACCCGGCATGATGGTCCATCATTAACCCCATCGTCTTCTTAAATCCAACCCCATTGGGTGTTCGTATAGTCAGAGTATGTTCGCAGGACATCCCCTCCATAGGCCGTGCGGAATCAACCCAGTAGACCAAGAGTCCGTGCAGGGTAGCATGTATGCGGGTCCCAAGACATGGTTTTGTCCATAAATGCCTTCCCCACCTCTACTCTCCGTCATTTCATGTTTTCCCTCTTCTTACATTCTATTGTATGTTTATTTCATCTATGTTGTATCATGACTATCCAACCCTGACTCGTGACGGCCTCTTTCCTATTCACTGATACCTTACGAGTATTCGATATAAGTAGTTTACATTCGCATGTATATTCCCCAGTTCAATTATCATACGTCGTCCATCTTGTGCAAACTTGACCTCGCTGTGATCATCATCTTGAGCCTTTCCTTGAAGATCTCTATCTTCAACCGGCCAAGGACTTAGGCATCACTGGTGAGTTCTCATACTTCATCTTCGTTACCTTAGCCTTCGAACTCCTTTCTGTGCTGTTGGCGAAGGGCTCTGAAGTGGCACCTTCGCCAGCGAAGGGACCGTCGAAACTTAGAAAGCCCTTCCGCGATATCTTGCATGTTATGTCGTCAAGTGCTGCGAGCTATTTCGCTACGACTGTAGATAGGGCGAGCCCCGTTCAGGCAACCCTCTTGTTTCGTGAACATTCATCAGTTCACTTATTCGCCGAACGGCATACTTATTCACACAAGTTATTCAGGCATTCGCTGTGTTCACTAATACACAATATTAACGTCTAAAAACCAATCTTGACAGACACGTCGGAATAGCCAGTTACATTGCGGTTTCACAACCGCACGAGCCAGTTCAGGTTGAAGAGATCGCACATGGCTGTCCAGGAGCGTATAATCGATGTCAATGGGTGAAGGCCAGGATTCACCGTCAGCATCGCTGGCCACCTGTGTCTCCCGGACATGGCAACCGCAGAACTCTACACGAAGTTTCCAACCACGGCCTGGGTGATGATGACCGGAGATCACGCCATCATTAGAAGCCGATACATAACTATTAGAGGGATGAAGGAGCTCTTCCAGCAGTGAATGCAGTTGAGGTGAGAGAACATCAGGCAAGGGGAGGCCACAAAATACGCAATCAGTTGCAGTTGGACTTGGCCGTTCCAAGGAGGGAGGGCGATGACCCCTGCCATTGCCCCCACTACCCTCAGTATCTGTGTTTTCATCCCTGGGGTGATCGTGATCATTCTTGTCAGATGCAGCAGAATCGGACTCTTCGTCCTGATGCATGGGCGGTTCCACACCATCGTGATGGTATGTATGCAGGAACCGGGGCCAAAGGCCCAAGGGTGTCTTCCCATAGGCAATGAAACGGCTCTTCAACTTGGGCGAGATCTGTTCGTTCCAGAGGTTGCGGTTGGATTTGAAGGTTGAATGAACCATCGGCTGTCCGTAAAATTCTTGGTAGATTTCCTTGATCGTTCCACGCCCTTGGTGATGACCATTCTGGATATACTCTAGGCCTTCCGCAACTTCTGAGACATGATACTGCATAGGCCAAACCCTGGAGCGCACCACCTCCTTGCCCTTGGTCCGGCATGCCTTCTTAAGACCACCCACCTGACGAGAGAGCCGCTTTCGCTTCAGAGATTTTGTCGATGGGGGACAAGGTGAGTGAGCCGAACTTGAAGGGCTCTGAGCTGACCAAGAACCTGCTGGAGTGGCCGTCGGTGTGGAAACGGGTGTAGAAAGAACGGGTGTAGAAAGCAACGGTGGGGTCGGAGGAACCGGCAGGACGTATTCTTCTCCTGTCCGTGTCCATTTGCCAACATGAGGCTGAAGAGCAAGTTCGGCTGCCAGGCCGGGACAACTGTCGTTGGAAATGGAAGACGTAGAATCGAGTATCACCTTGTAAAGTAGTCGTTGATCCTCGCTGACACGACGTGAGGTTGAAAGGGAATGCAGCTCCCATTGACGATCGCTAGGATTCCACGTCTCAAGGTGAGCCATCTCATCCAATTTGAGGAAAGCGATAACCTGTGATGCGGACGAAAGGACAAATATGGGAAAGGTCAGTACATAAACAGGAAATATTCTGGCATCTTCGCCTCCCTAGGGATAGATCAGTTCTATGTCAATATACAAGAGGGTATGGAATACATACCCCTAGCCAAATATACAGCCTCACTGAGCGATGTTGCGTCAGTTTCAACAATTGTTTTTCAACCTTTTGTGTATTGTCCTTGGATGTCCTGTCTTCTGCAAGTGCTGCACGGCGGAGCCATACCGGTCCAACGCTTTGGGATTTCAGATGGCTGTAAAGTTCATGTGGGGCCATTTCAGTTGACACCGGTGCTACAGTGGGTTGCTGCAACGGTCCCGCAGCCTCGCCGTGTGATGCAGAGGATATGGCGTACATCTTGCTCTGGTGATGTGCACCGCACTCTGCACGACTCTTCCCCTGCTTCTCTGCATCTTCGCATTCTCTCCGGCAGCATCCTGAACATCTACGGAATCGACAATTCTGGGCGCCGCGTGCTGTCTTACCACTGGGCTTCAGAAGACAATAAAATCCAGCACATAAGAATGCCCCCTTGGTAGATGTAACTGGTGGGTCGTATTCTGTAGTGGGTAAAGGACACGGAGGAGGCCTAGCGGACATAGCGGCAATAGCAGGAGCAGAAGCCATGGGGATTGCAGGAATATGGGGAAGAGGAATGGTACCTGGAGGGGGTGCGGAAGCAGCCTGTGCAGGAGGAGCATGGGGGGCATATAGGTTATAGTATTGTGCCATCTGGAGTGCATAGTCATAAACAGGGAAAGCGTTAGTATGGAAAATCGTCCTGTTGCATGTGCGATTAGAACACTGGAAACTGTGTTTAATACTTGCACTGTCTTGGCGATGATATACGTACCTGTTGCATAATCCTACCCTGGTTCACCGGTGTAGACGTGCCCTTGCATGCCGCAAAAGGCTGAACCACGCAGCCACAAGTAGCGCAAGAGATAACACGAATTGGGATTGGTGGAGGAGCGTCCATAGTCAGATTAACGGTCTGGTGACCGGGAAAAGAGAAGGAGTATAGTCGTAAAATGTAGTTACAAGTGGAACATATAACGGTGGTAAACTAACAAGAAGCGGAGTTGTTAGGTTAGCAGTCTGCAATGCAATATAGAAAATACAACTTACAAGTGTCACTATCAATGGCAGTGATACACACTGTAAGAAGGGGCTTTTGAACCGCACCCTATGTTTGACATAGAAGGAGTTACGAAAGCTGAGCATTGAGTATGCAGTGATGAGCCGGAGAGACATCAGACGATCAGGACGACTGGTGAGGACCACGTACTACTCACCTGGACTGGCTAACCTCACGTTTATATAGCATGCTGCTCATTGCCTCGAGGCTCGAACGTAAGGTGGCAGCAGGCAGACAGGCAGGCAGGGCTCCGACAATTCCGATACACCTGGCATTGTACAGTATGTAAAATATTTCTCATAAGTATAGTAATTTTTAGTAAATTTTATAACACTTTTATGACTTAAATTGATCTGAGACATTAGCTATGGACATGTTGTGGACGTGAACTACTTCCATGTCTAAGACACTGGGTGGCGGGTGACCACTCAGGCCGGCAGGATTGGTAATGGCCGTTTGGCCATGGCCTTTCTCCCCGCAGCTGCCTATTCCTCGCTCAAGTTCGGGTTCACGCGCGTCGGAGTTTGAATAAGCAGAGTTGTGGATACATGTGGATTCATAACTCTGCTGCAACAGAATAGAAGTGTTTTGAGCCAAAGACTTCATTAAAAATGGCAAAAAAATGGTAGGAAATCAGAGGAAGTTTAAATAGTTCATCCCCAATGATAGCAATACCTGTATGCTATATTTTAAGGCCACTATATCGAAAATACATGGAAGTTCTCCTATTTGACCGGCAAAGCAGGATCCCATACAGCTGTTTCGAAGAGCTATCAAGCTGCTCTCAGTGTTATAGCCCTTTTTGAGGACTTCATTGCACAGCATTTCACGCAGTGCCGACATGAACCGTCTCCGGAACATGTAGTCATCTGGCGGCTGTATCATACGCGCCACATAGTTTGTAAGCTCATTTAGCATCTCCTGAATGGTTTTCGTGCCCTGCATGACCGCATCAAATTTATTCAACGTGTGGTGGTACGTCAGTGTGTGCAGGAACCTCTTTTGCAGGCCCTGCATCACTGTTTCCAGGGTCCAATTGCAGACCTGGCGGTCGAAACATTTCAAGTTTTGGAGGAACCACTCCTGGGCTTCACCAGTCAGGTGAGTGCCCACGTAGCTGACCTGCATGTCTATGCTGGTTGGCTCTAGGAGGCAGTTCATTTTCAGCCATCGTAGGATGGCTGTGATGAAGACTTCAGTGAACACAGCGAATGCCCGAATAACTTGTGCGAAGAGGTATGCTGTTTGGCGAATAAGGTGAACCAATGAGTGTTCAAAAGGTAAGAGGGTTGCCCGAACGGGGCTTGCCCTATCTACAGTCATAGCGAAGTAGCCCCTAACACTTGACGATGTAATGTGCAAGGTGTCACGGAAAGGTTGTTTAAGTAGCAACCATCCTTTCGCTGGCGAAGGCACTCCTTCGGAGCCCTTCGCTGACAGCGCAGATAACAGTACGAAGACTAAGGTAATGAAGGTTAAATACGAAAAGTCACCAGTGGTGCTTAAGTCCTCCTCTGGTCGAAGATAGAAATCTATAGGAGAGGGCTCAAGACGATGATCACAGTGAGGTCAAGTTTTGCACAAGATAGACATATGATAATTGAACTAGGGGATATACATGCAAATGTAAACTACTTATATCGAATGCTCGTATGATAGCAGCAAATAGGAAAGAGGCCGTCATGAGTCAGGGCTGGATAGGGGTGCGCAGTCAGGATACAAAATAGGTGAAACACATATACAATAGAAAGAAGGAGGAGTGCGAATGTGAAACGATGGGGAGGAAAGTGGACGAAGGCACCTATGTACGAAAACACGCTTTGAGACCTGCATATATGTTACCCTGCATGGACTCTTCGCCTGCTGGGCTGATCCCACATGACCTACGGTTAGGATGTCCCACGAATGCATTCTGGACATATGAACACCTAAAGGGGTTGCATCGGGAAGATGATGGGGCTAGTGATCAACCATCACACTGGGTAAAGGATGTTCGATCATGTTTGATGGCATGCCTGCTGGTGAATGATGCAAGCAGTGAATGGTCATTCAGCAAATGTGGCGAAGGGTGAATGGAGCGATCATAGAGGAGGCGTGGTCGGAGGGCACAGCGAAGGTTAGCAAACATGGAGGAGGAGTGGTGAAAGGGAAAACTGGGGTAGCTGGGTACAAAGAATATATGAGTCGTGACAATCTGGCCATAGGAACATCCAAAGGGGGTTGATCCAGGGAGGTAATAGGACCAGTGATGAACCATCAAGCTGGTCGAAGGACGTCAATAGTGTTTTGATGGTGTGGCTATGGCGAATGATGTGAGTAGCGAAAATCGTTTGGCAAACTCGGTGGAGGGCGATTGGAGAAAACGTAGAGGTGGAGTGATGAAGGGGAGGACAGAGTTACTGGGTAGAAGGCATAAACGTGTCATGACACTTCCCCCACAGACAGCCATAAGACGGTCCAACAGATCGTCAGAGAACAGGTTGCCTCAGAGCCAGACTCTGAGGCAACGACAGAGAGCTTGGAGCTCAAAGCCGCGCACTGGCAGCGGAAGGAGGCCCCAGCCATGCGCCGTCATACATGAGCCCTCGAACTGCTAGCGAAGAATGCCGAGGAAGCAGTGGCCCCAGAGCCATGCCACTCAGCAGCCCAACAAGCAGCTCACACGCGCCGTGCAGGATGCACAACAAGCACGCACAGCCTACAACAGCAGGCTGCGCATCCGCAACATGGGGCTGACGGGGGACACCAGGCACAGAACACCCCCGGATCTGAGAGCACAAAATGCTCCTGATCCCGAGCCCAACCTGGGCCCGGGGCCCACTAGGGCATACAACAGCCTGCCCCGCGCAGCGTCACAGCCGTGCGAATGATCCATGGCCCTGTTTGACCGGGGCGGCTGGCGGTGGCATTTGCTGCCAGTCCAGTTCTTTCGCTGTGGGTCTTCCACGTCATGGCCATGTTCGCTGGCTGTGGACTGTCACGAGCGTTGACGTGGCATCCTGTGTCCCTGTGTGAGCAGATGGCCGTCTGGACATCCTCCAGCGTGGCAGCGTCCCGTTGCCTGATCTCCTCGATCTGGTGGAGTTCCTTGCCAAAATCCATGAGGGCAGTGGCAATGTTATCAAGCTGCAATGCGATATGCTCGTGCTTGTGGCCCGTGAGGGCGTTCCGGTGCAATGCATCCTGCACCTGTTTGGTCATTGCCTCAGCCATCTCATTGTTGATGGCGTGTGTCCTTGAGCTCTTGCAACTTGAGCTCGGGTATTCTGAGCCCTGACCATCGTCTGGGGCTCATCTTTTTTGTCTTAGTCCTCCTTCGGGGACGATAGTCATTGCTCGACTTCATGAGCGGCGGTTCAAGTCTTGCTTTGTGCCCGTCTCAACAGTGATGCTCTGCCGTCTGACGACGGCGAGATTTCTCTGCCCTTTCCTTTGTCTCTGGGCAGAGGGGATTGGGGTGGCGGTGCTGGTCTGTCACCTGGCAGTGTCTCATCCTCGACCACACTCGACAAGATGTGGTCGGGGTTTTCCTCGTCCTCAATTGGGGGGACGAGGGCGGTGAGATCTACGATCTCTCCGTCTTCTGGCATCCTGGACTCTTGGTCCAGGGTAGCATCAGCCATCATGTCGCTGGGCTGCGCCTGGGGTGTGGACCGCGAGCTCATGGCTCGCATCCGTCTTTGACTGCTTGGAATCATCACGCTCGCAGCCGACAGTAGAGGGTCTACTGGAGGGTCTCAATGATGTTTAGTTGTTGACGTAGCGATCTTTTTCAAGATTGCTCTGAATCCACAATCAGTTGGTCACGTGGCGATCAACCGCAGGATAGTTCAAAAAGGTGTAAAGATGAGAATTTTAAGCCTTTTGTCACAAGGGAACAACAGAACTTGACCAACCAATGTGTGGTATTCTGAATGCTATGTAGTGACAGTGTAAGGTAAGATGCAATGGGAACCGCTGGCCGGTTCCCACGCATGAACTGTACAGTGGGTCCCTCAGGGGCCCACTGGTATTAGGTAATAACTATGTGCATAGGTTATTTACAGCCAGCTAGGGTTGCCCTTACAGCTGCACCTTGGCTTGATTGATGATCCCATATGGACCACAAATCCCAAGGGCTTCCTTAAGCTTGACAACCCAAGTTATGTTCCTGTGGCTCAAGACCTCTACTTCACATTCTCCAGTACAAACATGATCACATCCTCTCAGGCTACTTTTGTAACTACTCAGAGACCAGAAGATAGTGCCCCATACTCTGCGCTACATCCAGGACATGCAGAGCTTCCAAGGCTACAATGATGTGGCACCATACAATGACCACACACCCTAAGCAGTCTCACCCATGCCGCATGATCTACACTGACATTCACACTGTGGGCTCTCATACAACACCTGTCAGGGGAACCCCCCCCTGAATCCATTTCTGAGCTTGGCTTCAGCCCTGGCCTGAGGTCCAGGTCCGACCCAAGTGCATCCCAAGGGCAGAGCCGAGTTCCTGAGCCCCAGCTTCAGCAGTGATCCCAGAGTGGCATCATGGGCATATGCAGAGTCGCGTGTGTTAGGCAGTGGCCATGGAGCCTTGGACTTACATCAGGAGTGGAGTGGGCATCCTTGATTTCAATCAGGGGCATAAGGTATATAGGTAGCTCACTGGCAGCAGAGATCCACAGTCTAATACCCTATTTACCCACATTGCCCCTAAGGTAATGTGCACTGCTGGCATGCTTAGTTAATACCAGTGGGTCCTTGTGGACCCACTGTATAGTTCTTGCATGGGAACTGCTGCGCGATTCCCCATCTTACCTTTACCTTACACTGTCACTACATAACACCCAGAATTACCACATATTTGGTCAAGTTCTGTTGCCCTTGTTGATTGTTTTTTGGATTTGTGAGTGGTGTCGAGTCATCGGCATATCAAGTTGCCAAGCCGTGACTGACAAATACAGTAGTTTACATGTATTTGTCCCATCCGTTTGTAACCCGCCACAACACCAAGTCGGTGCTGTCCCCTTCCCTTGCGTCCTCTCTCCCCGAAATTCCAACAGCCCTTGCGATACAAGGTTCTAAGACCACATCTTTTACACCTTTTTGAACTTCCTGCAGCTGTTTTCCCATTGAACAACTGATGAATCATGTACTTGAGTGTATCTCCAAAGGGGCCAACCATAAGCGCCAGACCATCCCAAGACACCAATATTGCATCATTGCCACACCATTCAACCTGGCATACCTTTCCATCCACAGGCTGGGAGTTTGTATTGAACTCTCCAAGTTTATGGGGTGAATGCGTGATGACCGCGGTGTACCTCAAAAACCGCACCCCTTCGCGAGCGCTTGATGACGTGACCCCACATGAAGCTTGGACAGGGCGAAAGCCCGACTTATCCCACCTGCGAGAAATCGGCTGCAGAGCCTTTGTATTAATCCAAAACCGACACGTCGCTAAAATCTACAACCGCTCAGTGGAATGTGTCCTGGTTGGATACTCTCAAGTCTCCAAAGCCTACCGATGCTACAACCGCGCCACAGGCTAGATCATCACGTCACGAAACGTTACCATCATCAAATCACAGGACAGCGCCCCACGCCCATTGCACCCCAGACTCATATCCGGCTGCAATGACGCAATTGAGAGCGACGACGATGGGGGTACCTACGATGTAATCCCGACGGACAATGGAGGCGATCTACCGGGTGATGACGAGATGCATGACACGGCAGGTGATGCAACTGGAGAGGATGCACCGAGAGATGAAAATACGCCTGAACCACCCGACCCTGACCCTAACATCCCACGCCGATCCTCACGCGTACCCAAACCCTCTGCCGCGGGCGCCGCCATGCGAAACCTGCCGTACACCAGCCGCACCGAACAGACCGTCGCCGAAATCACCTCTGCGAGCACCCTAGCACGCCTCGCCCGCTCCGCAAAGAGGAACACGGAGTTCGAGGCCAACTTCATGGAGGATCTGGCGTTGGCGGGCATCGTACATGAGGAAGAGGACCCCAGGTCCTTTACCGAGGCTCTCAAAGGACCTAACGGCCCAATATGGCAGCTAGGCATGGATTCCGAGCTGGAATCCATGGCGAAACACCACGTCTGGGATCTTGTGCCACAATGTTCTGTCCCTGTCGGGAAAAGAATCATCAAAAGCAAGACTGTTTGCCATATCAAACGAGATGAATCCGGGAAAGTGGCTAAACTGAAGGTCTGCATAGTCGCAAAGGGTTTCACCCAAATCGCTGGCCAGGATTACCATGACACTTTCTCACCGGTTGCGCGCCTGGAATCGTTCCGTGTCATCCTTGCACTAGCCGCGTCCCTTGACTGGGAAATACGACAGCTCGATGTGAAGACCGCCTATCTCCACTCCACCCTCGATGAGGAAATATACATGGAGCAGGCCAAGGGTAGCGTCGTGAAAGGGAAAGAGGATCACATGTGCAGACTACGAAGGGGCCTATACGGATTGAAACAGTCTGGCCGACAGTGGAACAAGACCCTGGATAAGGCGATCACGTCCCACCATTTCTCTCGAAATCCCGTCGACCACTGTGTGTACACACGTTCCACAAAGCACGGAAAATCAATGGTAGTAATCCACACTGATGACATGGCCACCGCTGCCAGCACCACGGCTGAAATGGACTCGATCGTCCGGGATCTCCAGGCAGACATCGATATCACCGACCTCGGCGATATCAGGTGGATGCTTGGCATCGAAATCACTCGTGACCGCGTCGCCAGAACGATATCCCTCAGTTAGACGGCATATATCGAACGCATAGTAAAGCGCTTCAACCTCGATACTGCCTACCCGGTGTGGACCCCACTTAACACTACTGCCAAAGACCTCTCCCATGATCAATCCCCAAAAAGCACTGACGAAATAGCCGTCATGTCGAGAGTAGCGTATCGCGCTGCCATAGGCTCTATGATGTACGCGTCTATGTGCACAAGACCCAACATCACCTTCTCTGTAAATCGCCTTTCCCAATTCTCAATAAACCCCGGGGAACCCCACTGGATCGCGGTGAAGCATGTCCTCACGTATCTCAACGCTACCCGCTCTCACCGTCTCGTCCTCGGAGGCATATCTCCCTGTATCACCCTTTCCGGCTCTGCCGACTCGGACTACGCTTCTGACACAGACAGCAGGAAGTCCGTGTCAGGCTATGTTTTCTTCCTTGGCAACGGAGCGATCACCTGGAGCTCTAAGAAGCAGGCATCTGTGACTACTTCCAGCTGCGAGGCTGAGTACTCCTCCACCTGCCATGCCTCAAAAGAGGCCGTCTGGTTGCGAAACCTCCTCGAGCTACTCGGACACAAACAGATTCCCCCCACTCGCATCCAAAGCGACAACCTGGGTACCATCTCCATCATAAAAGACCCCTCCTATCACGCCCGTTCCAAACACTTCGACGTGCAACATCACTACGTCTGAGAACGGGTACACAACAAAGAAATCGTATTTCACCACGTACAGACCTCGAACATGATCGCCGATATTATGACTAAAGCCCTACCCAGGCCCGCCCACGACAAGCTAAAGAAACTCCTCGGTATCCGTTCGAACCCTTGAGTACTAGTTCTTCCATCGAGGGGGGGTGTTGGAATGTCGATGTCATACAATGATACGCATCCACACATGCCCACTGACGTGGCAGTACTTACTGTTCAAACCCCGCCTCGTCCTCTTTCCTCAGTCGTTCACGATCATCCGAACGTCTGAGGTAAGGACCGTCTCACACGCCTGCGTTCTACTTCCGTTACTTACCTATTATCACCTGTACTCTAGCTCACAGTAGTACAGGTATTAATACGAGTCGTTCACGATCATCCGAACGTCTGAGCTCACAGTAGTACAGACTCAACATGCGTGACCTCGTAGCCCCTCATTCCCTCCCATCCCCCGCTTGCCTTGTCCCACACGTCCGTCCCACTCCTTTGGCCGATGCACTGTAGACGCTGAGACACCTCTCTGCATCTAGCGCCAGAGCGCCTGCCATTAGAGGATAGTCAGTTCCCTATCCTAGGGACTGTATAGTAGCGGAGACTGTCCGAGAACACAGATCTTCTTAGTTTTGCTCTTCTTACTAGACAACGCTCCCACGTTATCTTGCCAGTATCTACGCGATCTTCGTCCATATTATCTCATCTCGGACGTGATCCGCGTCTACATGGTGGCAACAGTGAGATCGTAAATCACCAGAAGCTGCACAGCTCAAAACCCCCGCGTTCCCGATCACTCGTGGATGAAAGAAGATCACCCGGACCACACCCCCCAAAACAGCCATGACCCTGAAGCAGTAATCCCACTCGCACAGATCAGATCCATAAGAGAGCTACAAACACAAACCCTATTCGCAGTCGACCCTGAGATCGAAGTCAACAGAAACAAGAACATCTTTCACACCCAAGTCTCAGGACGAGTCCCGTTGCTAGTGTGGGATGAAAGGTGGGACCCGATCTACAAGACCGGGATAGGCTACCCGAGCACCCTCAAGCTACGAGCGTGGAAAATCACGACAACCGAGCTGACCGAACCGGCAGAAATTGTTAGGCTTGGCTTCCCGAGCGACCACATAGAGAGAATAGTCTTCTCGATCACCAAAAACCACGAGAAGTGGCACTTCATTTGGATCTTCCGGACATCGTCAGAAGAACCCCTGACCCCAATCTCTAGACGTACAGTCTGCGAGAAGATAGAAGAATTCTACAGGAAACTCACATAAACAGCAAACCTGGAGTCCACCCCACCAAAAGAAGAACCACACTCCGACCAAGACCCTCTACACCTCTCATCTCCCCTCTCCGACCTCGACAAGTCCGGAACAATACTAACCCCCCGCGACGCACATTTCATCCTGAAACGAACCCATTCGCTGAGAGAAGAGCAGATACAGACCCACAAGACGCCCAACGCCCCTTCGAGAACCCCCACCACACCTGTCCCCCACACGACACTATCGCCCCCCACTAGGTCAACCCCTCATTTTAGCACCTAACTCAAGACTCGCACCACCTTCCGTGATACACCCAGCGGGGACCAAAAGGACAACACCCCCCACACTCCAGCCGACAACAAGTATCACCCAACCCATCACACAAAGGAGGCAGACCCCAATGACTTCTAAAGTAAGCATCTTCAAGGGTAACCAGGGACAAGACGGAGACGAGTGGCTACAGACATTTGAAAAAGCATGTTATGAGAGAGGGATAGACGCCGACCAAACAGAGAAGCTCAAATACCTGAAACTATGCCTGTCAGGCGAAGCAATGTGACAGTTCAGGTTGTGGGAGCCAACGTGTAGATCGTCGTGGTCCACGTTCACGACGAAATGGGGAGAGGTATACCCAAGCCGCAAAATACTCCCGACCATAGCAGAGACATTCAACGACTGGCAGAAAGCACGCATCTTGGAGAACGAGCTGCTGACAAAGACAGTAGATGAGGAACAGAGGAACAGAGACCAGTTTGGGCCCTAGTAAAGTTCACACACACACTGAGCGAACTAGGGGCTAGACTCACAGGCATGGACTCTGTCACTAAATCCCACTGCATCTTCCAAAACTTGCCACTATGCGTTCAAGAGGCGCTACCGTTTGATCACGTGAACATGCCCAGCTTCGAGGCTTTACTCCTCAC
Source organism: Gautieria morchelliformis (assembly GCA_015179125.1). Classification (NCBI taxonomy): domain Eukaryota; kingdom Fungi; phylum Basidiomycota; class Agaricomycetes; order Gomphales; family Gomphaceae; genus Gautieria; species Gautieria morchelliformis. Next base: position 58,794 of record WHVA01000284.1, read on the forward strand.
ACTAAGGAACCTAGATCACCAACGACTCGCAATGAGAGCATCAGTAGACTTCCAGGTCAGTAACTTTGGACACCAGCTAGCCAACACCACAGCCAGGATGGAAGCGTTGGAAAGAGATAGAAGAAGCACGACAACCTCGAACCAACAGCTAACACTGAACACTGTCCCGAGTAACCCAACCACACGCCAACCAATCATCCCAAACGGAAGCACGACAAAACCCGCAGATCTCTTGTTCGAAGATTCCACCGAAGGCAAGAGGAGGTACGATGCAGCAGTCAAAGTGTTCTTCACGATGCATGGCCCGAATGCAACGCCCTCCCTAGACAGACCATTCCCACTATCCCCAGGCTCTCCAAGTCCCGGCAGTCAAGAGTGCTGGACATGCGGTGTCCAAGGGCATAGAAAAGGAGACCCAGCTTGCGACCCCCACAGGAGCCTACCAAGACATGAACAGATCTACCGAGAAGTCGTCGGAAAGGCAGTGTCACGAGCCATGGCGAGAGCCAATAAACAGGGACAACAATGTATGTTGTTATACCTACAAACCAGGGATGCATCACAACTTGACACCACCGACGATGGGCTTGAAGACGAGTCGGAAAATGGTGGAGGAGAATGTGTTTGAAGAGCCGCATTTCTCCTATAGCACAACACTCTTCATCGTTCAGCTCAACAGTCTCCCGAGGAGAACCGACGTCGTCGGGAGACGAGCACACAACCCAATCAAAAACAAGTCGACCTCCCACCCATCTGAACTTTCTTGGCACTGGTGCCCGCAGCAGCACAAGTCTCAGTCAGAACAATAGCACCCCTTTTCCTTTTCAATCCGTACCCGACAACCTGTCGAACAATCTAGACGTACGCAATATAAAATGTTCTTGGTACGCGGGTGATGAAAGAGCCCTCTTAGACATGAGAACGTCGCAAGAGGCGTTGAGAAGAGTGCCATCGAATGGCTGACTTGTCACGGGTACAGAAGAGAGAGAAGTTGTCCAACTATTCCAACCAAGAGAGAAAGAAGACATCTTTTCCAACCCATTCCTAATGAAAGTAGACATCACAGGAAGTAACACCGGCACCATCAGAGTGGAAGGAACGGTCGATGATGGTGGACTGTTGTGCACCCTCGATTCAGTCCTATGGCGACAATGGCACACCATCCTCGGAGACTTGGAACCATCACCACTTGCCTGCGTAATGGGAAACGGAACGGTCACAAAGTCATTAGGCCGGATGAACCTGTTCATCAATGTGCACGGAATCGCCACAAGAATACAAGTAGAGGTGCTTGACTCAGGAGGTTCCTTCAAACTCCTACTCAGGAAACCATGGCTAGGAAGATGCTCAGCAATCCACAATTATGCAACGGATGAACTGAGAGTGGAAGCAGCCGGTCAATATGTGACAATACCAAACTCCTTTGATCACCTGAGGTTCAAAAAATCCGCCCTGAACACCCTAAGGTAGACAGAAGAAACAGTATTAGTCCAAACAGTCGACCACATCCAAGCACACAACAATGACCAAACAGACCCTGTCGAGAAAACCGAAAGCATCAGAGACCCAGCGGACAGCCTACCTAGCCTAGCAGACACAGCGAAGCTAGTGAACCAACTACGCCCATCGGAAACGACGATCGACAAGTTTGACCCCGACCAAGTAAAACCGATCGACTTCATTGAACACCACATCGACGTACTGGAAGAGGTCAAACTACCGAAGACTGACATGTCCTGCCCCCTCACAGTATCTCAGAGAGAATGGCTATATCAACACATCCACAAGCTAGTAGAAGCCGGGATCGTCATGAGGATCCCCTACAACGACGTCCGATGCATCAGCCCAATCGTTCTAGCTCCCAAGCCCAAACATGACCAAGCCAGGTCACTGGAAGAGCTCAGAATCTTAGCGAACGCAGCCTGCAAAGACGTAGGAGTAGACTTACCACACCCCGAAGCACCATCGGACAGACAACTTGTCAAACCATTACCACCTCTGGCCCCCACTCAATGGCGTCTATGCAACAACTTTGGTGCTCTGAACAAACACACTAAAGCTCCACCCTTCCCAGTTGGCGATCTAACAAGGAGGCAACACCAGATGAGCGGCTTCAAACTGTACAATGTACTGGACCTCGCCATGGGTTACCACGTGTGTCTCATTAGGCAGGAAGACTGGGGACTTACAGCATTCAAGGTGGAAGACCTAGGATTTTATACGTACATACAGATGCCGTTCGGGCTCACAGGAGCGCCAAACACATTCCTCGAGATGATAGTTCGAGCATTCGAAGGGATGATTGGGATAGACTTGGAACACTACATGGACGACATTTGCCAAGGGTCGAACACCTTCGAGGATCTGTTCAAGAAGTTAGACAGAGTCTTCCAAAGATGCAGAGAGAAGAATGTAGTCCTTGCCCCATCAAAACTGTCACTTTTCTGCCCCCGGGTCCTATGGGCAGGAGTGGAACTCTCCACCGACGGGATTCGCCCAGACCTATCGAAGGTTACAGCGATCCTGGAGTGGCCCACACCAGTAACAGCACATGAGATGCTAGCTTTCCTCAGCACCGTCAGCCATTTCCGTGCCTGCATGCCAGCCTTCGCAATCGTCGCCAACCCTCTATACGAAATGATCAGAGGGATTCAAGTTGCTAAATCAGAGACAACGAAGAAACAGAAGAAAGGAACGTACAAAAGAGCACTGATCAACACGTCACTCATCGGCAAATGGACGGCCACACAGGACCAGGCTTTCGCACAACTCAAAGGGCTACTGACACAAGCACCATTACTGTCCAGGATCATCGAAGGCAAACCACTAGTGGTAGGGACAGATGCCAGTGCAAGAGGATTGGCAGCATACCTAGCACAATACCAGCCGGGGAGCGACCCAGAAGGCTCCACAAAAGAAGTCCTACGCCCCATCGCTTTTGCCTCTCACAGAAATTCACTGGCGGAACGCAAACAACACTCATTCGAGCTCGAACTAAAAGCAGTGAAATGGGCATTGGATAAGTTCCACAAGTTCATCTGGGGCCATCAAATCATACTGAAGACGGATTGCCAAGCAGTCAAAGACCTACTGTCGAACAAGTCCCTTCCCCCAACACACGCCCAGTACAAGGAAGCTATCCTGGCACACGACATAGTAGATTTCTTACACCAGGATGGAAAGCACAACCCAGCAGATGGCCTATCACACTCAGGCCTCGCCCCCGGACCGCCAGAAGCAAAGTCCATAGACCCAGGCTGGGAACATGAACGTGGCATTGTCAATGACCTGTACTCAGTACAAAGAGCACCGTGTAACCTCCTGACCCCGAACAACCAGTACAAGGACCTAATGGCTAGATTCAAAGACGATCCAGAGACAACAGCAACACTCAACTGGATCCTAGAGCTATCCTTGCCAGAAGATGCAACAGAGAGGGAAAGAGAAACGATCAAGCGCCAAGCCATAGAATACTTCGTAAAGGACGACAAACTCTGGAGGTTGAAAACAGGCATGGCACACCCTGTAGAAGTACTCTCAAGAATCGAAGGTCGAGCGGAAACACTCGAAGTACACAAGAACATAGGACACTGGGCAAGAGACATCCTCACACTCAAATTACGTACCTACTACGATTGGCCCCAACTGAGGAAAGACTGCACAGACGTCCCTGCAGAGTGCCCCAATTGTCAGCAGTTTGGCCCTCGCCTGTGGAACTTTCTGCTTCAACCAATCATCAGGCTACACCCTTTTGACATGCTCGCAGCCAATTACCTGAAGCTCCCCAAAGGAATCGGAGGCTTCTCTGAAGCACTCATCTTTGTAGACTTCTTCACTCGTTACGTCTGAGGGATCATCCTTAAAAAAGCAGGGAACAACCTAACCTTGGCAACCTCCCAAACGCCTCCTTACAGACGGAGGATCCCATTTCAAAGGACAGCACATGGCTGCAGTTTTACAGGAGTTTGACATCGAAAACGAAGTCACCCCAGCGTATGTGCCACACTGTAACGGCCTCATCGAGAACGAGAATAAACAACTGCTGTGGATTTTGGGAAAAGAGTGCGCTTCAGATCAGCCAGACCAGACAGAAGGCATCACCGCAAATTGGCCAAAAAAGTAGCCAAGAGCAGTCTCCTCACTCAACAAAAGGAAAACACCGGTCTTAAACACCTCCCCCAAATCCATTATGTTCGGCACCATCGATGGATCCTTCGACATCGACGATGTCATGGACCTAGACTTCGATAAAGGGGCAAGGTTCATGTTCTTAGAGGCCGACCGCGAAGTCACCAGAGACCACCTGCAGTCGATTCAAGTGAAGAGAAAGGAGTGGTTTGACAAAAAAGCCAAACCCACGACGTTCGAAACAGAAGACCTCGTTCTAGTACATAACTCGAAACTGGACACATCAAGAGAGGCCAAATACAAACTCTCAGCGCCCTGGCTTGGACCGTTTAGGATCACAGGCAGAAGCAACAATTCCTATTACTTGGAGTGCCTATCAGGAAGAAAAGCGACAGGAAAAGTACATGCGAACCACCTCAAGAAGTTCCGCCTCCAAACACACGAACCAGCCCTAGATTCGAATGCCACAGTAACAGAACGACACGAAGAAACCCTGTTACGAACGCTGAACGAACTACCAGAAGTCGCCGAGGATGATCTCCCTGTTGACTTCACGCCCCGAGAGACACCAGAGGAAGCTCTAGGAGATCCACCACCAGACGAACCTACAAGAGACGACCTGAACGAAGCAGAAGACCCATACCAGCCGATAGGTCAGAGGCTCCACAGACGCGCAGCTGCAGCAGCGAACCCATATATCCACACCAGAACCGAGTAGCGAAAGTAAAGACAAATGTAAGTTCCCAGTGGCAGCGAAAGACACACTAGGTAGTTATACACTACCTAAAGACAAATGTAAGCTACAAGCTAGTTAGCTTTGCTCTCGTTATACAGGTTAGGTACTCACTTCCCAGTGGCAGCGAAAGACACACTGGGAAAACTACACTATTGTACATACGCTCATACAAATACGCGTGTCTCAGATTGAAAGGGGGTCGAGCACAGACCAATTGTTCCACCTTCCCGGGTCATGCCGAGCTACAAGACGCTCGACATCCTACAGGAAGTGACCGTCCCAGAGCGAACCGACTCAGCCATCCGAAGTTCCCTTTCCTTTTGTTCTTGCCGCTCACAACAACGTTGTCCCGCTATTCTTGAGGGGGAGTGTAGATGCTGAGACACCTCTCCGCATCTAGCGCCAGAGCGCCTGCCATTAGAGGATAGTCAGTTCCCTATCCTAGGGACTGTATAGCAGCGGAGACTGTCCGAGAACACAGATCTTCTTAGTTTTGCTCTTCTTACTAGACAACGCTCCCGCGTTATCTTGCCAGTATCTACGCGATCTTCGTCCATATTATCTCATCTCGGACGCGATCCACGTCTACAGCACTCAACTATTCACACTTACAGATTCTCAGCCCGTTAGCGTCCCGCTACCCACTCGGTGATGGAAGGTACGGTACTCGTCCCAGAATCCTGCACCTCTCTCTCTCTCTCTGGGTTGGTTCGGATAGGGATATCTCCTGAGTGAAGACACTAACCCCACTGCTTGTAGCAGATTATTCGCAAGTGCGTAGTGCTTCGGTTCTCGCTGCTCAAATTCACGTCCTGTATGCTGATGGTCGTGTTACGGATGGAGCTGCTCAGCACTTACGGATATTTTGACCTTCCTGCGTCTCAAAATTCCGGTTGTCGCTGAACTACATCATATACAGAGTGGCTGACCGTGGGCTCAGCAGGAGCGTCGTAATCTTTGTAAGGCGTGCCTGGGGTATGGAGCGGTGCCGGGATGGGTTCTAGGAAACTCGACGAGTGTCGCTTTACATGCACTCGGCACGTGCTCGTTTCCGCTCCTTTGTCATAATCTCATGTATCGTGCGTGCTGTGCTTGGTTTTTGTTTTCCTGTAACTGTTCTTTATCTATGCTTCATTTCACTAGCCCGCTGCTGCTGTTGCTTATGTGCATCCTCGGATCCTAAGCCGCCTTAATTCGTTCACTCTCATCCACCATCGAAAATTGATTGTCCACAGGCAATACAATCTTATGGAAATATCCCATAGCAGATTCCGCCTGTGGCTAGCTACTTCGCACACAATAGACTGATCTATTGCCTGGTCTGGTACGATTCCCTATGACTATGCCCCCTGAATCGAGCTCCTCGGCTCCCTCCCACATCTCGCAGCTCGGGGCCGGTTAGGCACCCTCCAACCCTCCCTTCCAGATAAGTCCCGGCACCCGCGTAGCAGTCGCCACCCCGCTATCCGCGTCTGTCAAGCGTTGTGCTCTGCCTCCATACGCCCGGCAGCGCTCGGTCAGATGCAGATGGTGCGCAGCCAGAAAAACAGTCAAGCAATGCTATCGCATATACGATGCTTGGTCATGCTCAGACGAGCAGTGATGCACTAAAAAGTGACTCCCCGCCGCCGCTTTCCCTGACATGTTTGGCAAGATATTTATGATTTCTGTCGATTGGATTTGATTATCATGTTATTCTCTGGCGTATGCTCCCTCTGGTACTCTTTTGACTCTTCCACCCTCTAGTAACTACCTTGAGTAGAAGCTGGCTACTTCCTCTGAGACCCTAACGGTGTGCCAGAACTTCCATAGGTCACGAAACCATGACAATGCAACAGGCACGAACACTCATCGGTCCTCTTCGTTTCTTGCCTAATATCCAATCCGTTATCGCCAGAGACCACACTCTCATGATCGACAACCTCTCTGTACGCGTTGGATTCCCTTGGTGTGACTGGGGACCTTCTGCGACAGCACATTGAAATAGCGAGAACGGAGTTGAACCATCTCCAATACATTTCCTGAGACAGCAGCTCCAGCTATGGAATTACCACAACAACAATACTCACCTTGCTCGTGCCAAAGATAAGAACGGCAACGAGAGGGCCTATGACAGTTGGAGCTCGTAAGTACTAGTACGGTCACTATAGCATCATGACAGCCAAAACGCACTTCCGGCTTGCAGCATGCCGACCCACACACCCACACAGGGATGGAAGCGTCTATGACATTTGGAGCTTGTGAGTACTAGAACGGTCACTGCGTGATGGGGGGCACAACGCACTTGGGGCTTCAAGGATGTCCTCCCCAGAGATAAAAGTGGGCATTTGATTAGTGCCACCAGTAAGGACATAGATTCTCTGAGCGTTAAGCATGGTTGCCATATAGGCTCTTTCACGGTGGCAAGTCCGTATGCAGCCGAGCGGATATCAATGCAAATGATCAGACACAGGACACAGAGACAGCATATGGGGAAAGGGAACATACACAGCGACCACAATGCGATACGCGGAAAAGATGACGACACGAAATACAACAGAGAGTGGTACTCCAAGTGCCTTCCCTCCAGTCCGTTGAAAAAATCGCCAACAACGGTACAGAATGTGGATTATGCATCCTTTGAAACAGATTAGAGAAGCAACACAGTGAGGGTCAACATACCATCAAATATGAGAGTGACAATCAAGATGGAGACCAATATGGTGTATTGAGAGATAAGGCTGTGGAGGTCATGGTCGGTTTGCAGAGCCTAGATGAAGGCACGGAAAGTGCTCACAAGGTGTTATTATTAAATAACATACAATAAAAACTTTTCTGGGATGCCATTAATCTTCCAGATTGAAACTGAAAATAGACTCAAAATCAGAGGAGGCTTAGCCGCAGAAGCAATGAGGTCTGACGACGTCAACGGAAGTGCCGAGAGCCGGCAACGAGAATGCCAGTAGAGCCACGTAAGGCGCTGATAGAAGCTGTTGTAGTGAAGAAAGCTTTCATAAGTACCAATTACATACAGGTGATGACAAATTGAGATCTACCGTAGCTCTCGTCCATCGAATTTGTCTGGGACTACGAGGCCCATGAATAGCAGCTCTGAAATCAACCAAAGCTATGTGTGTCTGAATTTGTATACTCCTCATGACGATAGAAGACCACAGCTACCTGAACAATCAATGCACACATGGCTGTATCTGTCATCGCCTGGGCTCCGGAGACAAGTGCTGCCTGGTTCAAGCACTCCTGATCGGAGTGAATGAATGGAAGTGTGACTCTAAAAAATAGACTCGCTGGTCCCAAACGGTATAATCTGTCGTATCCCGTAGTGAAGTGATGAGACCCAAAATTCTTGTCGGACTTACCCGACAGAAAAAGTTACGCTGGAAAATATCCACGTGAAGCAAAGTTAAGAAATGTAAGGTCCCGTTGCGCCGTTTTGGAAAAGATAGAGAAAAGGAGGAGGATGGGAAGTCCAATGTGACCGCCGATTATCTGCAGCGTGCGGTATATGGCCTGCTGTTGTCTCAGCTCTGCAAAAGATCCGGACTAAGGAGATGAAGAGGGCAGCAAGGAAATTATAGTAATGAGTTTCACACACGTTCATCTGGTCGATTCATACTATCCAGGAAAGCCGAGGCATTCGGTGTGAGCAGGAGTTGCACGTTATCAGCACTGTGTCCATCAAAATGGCACAAGGCTATTTGGACTAGTACAGCAAAATGTCAGATGCTTCTGGAGTGGTAAAGCCAACTGACAAGGTTACAGTTTATTTCATACTGTGTCAATGCATGCCCGGCGCCCAAATCAAAAGGATCCCCGCACAAGCCCGCAATCGCAATATCCAGGATCTCATCATTTGAGCAGCAATCACGGAGTAAACAAGGCTGTTCTGTAGCGTCCCGCGGACACTTCGCCAGTGTTACGTAACTCCTATTTTCAGTTGAACTTCCATAGTGACTGAACAGTTCACCTGTATCTCCATTTTCCCATTGGGAAGAGGGGCCGCAATGGAAGGGTGGCCAGCAAGTCAGATGCATTGACTGAACGCAGGTTGAAGTTCTCCGCGCAAGATCCAAAATATTATGCTTACTAGCAGAGATGAAGAGTAGACTCAGAGCAATCCCGAGCATTTTCGCGAGCACAGAGAAATTTTCCAAGTAATAGAATCAGTGATTGACTCCATCCGCCTGAACTGTTCGGTTATAAGAGTGGGGGTCCTCGAACCTAAATTACTAACCCAGCGGGCCGCGGCCAGGGCAGGTGAGGCTGAGGAGGAACTGAGGGCCTATGTACAGTAGTACATGATTGTGCTCGCGATCACCTGAACGGCACCAAACTGTAATCTAGTTAGACGCAGGTCGCAATGCAGATCGAGGGTGGGTGGGAGTGGGCGCGAGTGCTTCCAGTCAGCGGCGGTTTGTGCCGGGCGGCACCGGCCCTGGTCCGAGAAGCCAAACTCCCGATAACTGCATCCTCAAGCGTGAGACGCTTCGCAGGCTCCGAAGGACTTATTTTTACTCTTTAATGACATGCTTGAGCACCGAGTTACTGATTATTGCCGTATGCTAGATTGATCCCCTCTGGCAATCGACGACGCCCGAAGATGCACCGATCGGTCGACTGGTTATCACGCTTCTGTATCTGCATGGCAGTATTCAGATAGCATCTCAGGTATTCAGTCACGGGTCGTTTGGCGCCACTAGCGAGGCAGACAACTACTCAGCCGTCGCTTGCTTAAAGTTATTCTCGGCTACTGCTCAGAGCTGTCTCCTATTTCACGAAGCCCTTCGACTGAATGTGGCACCCCAGCGCCGAGTACCCGCATATATAAACCTACCTGAATAGATACACATGCCCTCGACTCTCCCCATGTCTATTCCCCCTGTCAAAGTCGCAATTGTTACCGGCGCAGCCCAGGGAATAGGAAGAGCCATCGCCCTTCGCCTCGCTCACGATGGTCTCAACGTCGTCATTAACGATATACCACCCAAGAAAGAGCAGCTAGAAAACCTCGTCGTGGAAATAAATGCCACACAGCATAAAGCTGTCTATGTCATTGGGGACATATCATGCGAAGCGGATGTCCAGAAATTGATCCAGGTTGCTGTTGCTCAATTCGGTGGTGTGGATGTGGTGAGCCACGTCCTTTTCCATTCTTCCGTCTTATCGTCACCCTCACGATCCCCCAGATGGTCGCAAATGCCGGCGTTGCTTTCTCCGGCCCTCTTATTTCCAGTAAATGAAACCGTCGTTCTCTTCCTCTTACCAATGAATCCTCACTTCATGCTTCAGCAACTGTGGAGGACTGGGACCGCATTCACAGCGTCAATGCCCGCGGCACCTTTCTATGCTACAAGGCAGCAGCTAGTCAGATGATCGCCCAAGGTCGAGGTGGGAGAATTATCGGTCAGCTCACCGATCTTTTCAGATTCCCCGTGCTCACCATCATTCCGACCTGCCAGGTGCATCTTCAGTTTCCGGAGCGAAAGGTACCGTGGTCGTTCTGACTGGTAATCAGACCGTCATTTCTTTTCGTCGTAGGCTTTTCCGAGTGGGCAACCTACTCCGCAAGTAAATTCGCCATAAAGGGGTTGACACAATCAGTTGGTCTGAGCCCTTCTTCTTTCCCGATTTATAGCTTGATCTTGACGACAAATAATATGCCAAACAGCCGCTGAATTAAAGCAGTATGGCATCACTGTCAATGCATATGCTCCAGGTATTGTGGATACCCCCATATGTATGTATCATCCACTCTCCATCGAATTCCGTTTATGCTTGCTGTCTGCAGGGGAAGATATCGCAAGCACCAGAGCAAAGAAAAGTACAATTTTTACATGATAACTGGTGCTGCAGTATAGCCGTGGAACTAACTGGCTATCTTCCCCCAGACCTGGGAGATGTGGCACTTGATGACAAGTGGAAGGTCTTACCGTCAGAGGATGTTGCTGGCCTGGTATCGTATCTCATTAAAGACGAAGCCCGATTTGTCACGGGTATGAGTTCCTCGCCTTATGAACCTGGCGTAGGATGTTGACAATAAATTCTCATTGCCCAGGAGTCACACTGGGTATAGACGGGGGTATGCTGCTAGATTAACGACTGTACTTGGCAGTAGGTGTACTACCTGGGCAAGGCGTGTCTTTGATGGCACCACGTACCATTCCGTAAACAGTCTGCTGTTTTTTTCTTCTTTTGTACCTGTAAGTCATATATCGAAGGGAGCACCGTGTCAGACCTGTCATTTTTGCTCGATACCGTGAAGCATTGCACATGGTGTGGCTGTGTATGGTACAGAGTGAGGATAGGTAGCACGTCCATGATTTACACGAGTAGATGCCAGCACCGCGCCTAATTAAATTTCCAGTCATCCCTTGTCGCCATCTTCTGCTTGGACAGAACACGGGGACCTTGCTCGCCTTCCTCTAGGCCATTCCGCTTCCCCTGCGGCACAGGTCGCCATTGCCATAACTTGGTCAGATCCGTCTCGCGGCCGTATAGGGCGTCCAGGACATGCTATAACAATTAATTTCGGCTTCATCTGTCACGAGAGAGAGAAGTAACTCACTGCGCCGAGTATGGGAGCAAATTTGAAGCCATGGCCACTTTGTATATACCTCAGCAGACAGAATAAGGGAAATCATAAACCATAACTCGAACCTTCCACCTGATGCTACAAACAAACTCTTCCCATAGCCAGGCACATAGTCAATCAGGAAATCGTTATCTAGGCAGTATGCTCAGTGGGGTATTGGAACTTGGATTTCAGGCGTAGGATTAACCTATAGAGTCCGTATACCAGCAGAGACGCGTGAAGGATATCCCAAAAGGCACAAGCTGTGGAAAATGATAGCGGATGTAGTCTTTGGCTGCCTGAAGTGCGATAAGAGGAACATTCGTCTGTGAGGGGGTAGTGTATGCTGTCACAGGCACCGAGATTCGACTGCCATCAGGCAGATCCACGTAATTGGTAAACTGCAGGAAAATCAGATGAGAGAAACATAAATTTAGACCGGACGATTCCTTTGTCGCTCGATATCCAATTTTGATGACGCCGTTGATGTGAGGCAACGAGTAGATTTCTCGGGTCCGAGCTTCCTTATTGGTTGACCTGGATATTACCGGCCATCGAGCTCCTGAAAAGCGTTCCCAGAGGTCAGGCCGCTCGCCCCGAGGGGGGAGGTTAAGCGAAACAATTGAGCCTGCTGTGGTCTCAAGGAGGTTGCGTGTATCTGGGACTAAGCTTGGTGTCCAACCACCGCCTGTACAATCAGTGAAGCTCAGAATGCGATAAAACGTCCAACGAAAATATGAGAGGCGGACAGGCAACGATCACCAGCTGGGCGGCATGTGTTGCGCCATCTGCAGTCTTTACACCTCGGACATGATGCTCTTCAGCATTGGCCTCCTTTTCCTCCAGGAACTGTACCACTTTCCCAGAAATTTCCCCTTGAATAAAATGGACGCCTGCTTTCCGTGATAGGTGTGCTAACCAGATACAAGACTTGTCGGCTCGCACAAAGCCTGCTGTGGCATCAAGTACGCCTGTACCCTTCCAATCCACGGAGTCGAGAGTTTCCTGCCACCCATCAGCAATAGCACGCAGGCGTTCAGTAGGGTCGTCGATAATGTAGTTTTTCAAGCGATGTTCGGGAAATTGCTTCTCAAGGTTAGCCAAACCAGCGAGCTCGTCAGTAGAAAGAGGGTCGTCCGTTGAGCCCGGGAGACGCATGAGACCACACTCGGTGTAGAATTCATCAGTGGACCCAAGACCAGCGGGTCGTTGACTGGGTGGTGTAGCCGCAAGTTCTAGACTCGAGAACGGTCAGTCTGTCCTGCACTGACGGCAGGTCGTCACAACTGCTTGCCCGCATTCCATTGCTTCCATTCCTCGCGAGCACTGTATGCAAGCCGCTGATATTCTGCTTTCTCCCCATCTATATCACAAACGACAACACGAGTGCATGCCATTTATTGATCGAACTGACACGGTCATGCTTATACTCACAGGACGCTCTCAAGATCTTGTTCACGTCCGCGGACGCTGCGTCACATCCTCGTTCTTGTTCATATAGGCTTCGGTCGTATGGTTTGGAGTCGAATATAGTGACATCTGAGAATCCTGGGCTGGGTTGAGGTATTACGGAACAACCTGAGAAGGTACGTGGACACTAACCCTCACGTGCAAGGTGCAACGCAATACTTAGTCCAAACACGCCAGCGCCGACCACAATGACTTTATCATCCTTATTCATGAGAGTCATGGTAGAAAGGCACACGGGAGTGTACATGAACGTGGGTAACAAAACGCTACACGTGATTTCAATTACATTGACTGTACTAACGACACGGAGAAAGTAACAGTAAAGCCTGCGCAACGACGAGGGAAAGAATACCGACAGAGACAACACAGCATCCAAGCATTATATATAAGAGAAAGCAGTAATACACTCACCGGGGAGGACATAGTGGTCCGCGTAGATGGCCTGGCGCAAAGGGTGAGCAAAACAATCAATAATCAGGAGCCAAAATGACGCACCGGTACAAGTCACGAAGGAGCATAGGCCTCAAAAAATGAGGGATGGAAAAAATTAAACACAGCAGACCAAGAGTAGTCTGAATCGAGTTTTGCTCATCGCATCCGGTCGCGAATCGGAAACGATGAAGCGAGCCGCGAAGTGCACTGAAGAACGATACAGGACACGCCACCCAGCACACTCCAGGTTCCTCGTGCGTCCATCTCTGGAACCAACGTCCGCCGAGAATAAGTGTCATACTTCATATGAAATTGCATATGCGTAGCGCGCGGGCGGCGTAGGACTGCAATCCTAGCAAGATCATGGCGTAGTATGGGCCCACTATGCTAAGTGGCCTCTTCATAAAGCACGGGATCGTATGGCGGCATGTATACAGTATATGGACTTCAGGGGCAGCACAGTGGTGCCCCCGATTCGTAGTACGGGGTGGACTCAGAGATGAGGGGACGGGAAGGACCCCAGATTACAGGCCAGTCAGAAACCGACCTGCCGCGACATTACATCACGACCGACGCCGATAGAACCTGTAAGGCGAGTGACGGGTAGGCAAGCCGGAATATCGCCCAGTCTCCGCGATGTGTCCCAAACCCAATCCAGTCAACACCCTCACTCCAAGGAGATCAGTGGATGTGCCAAAGGCAAGACAAAGACGAGTGAATTTCTGGTGCATCGCTCGACGATTTGTCGTCGGACCCAGTTAGAGTCAGTTAAAGGAGACTAGAATACTCAGACCTTGGCCCGCTCGCGAAGATGGATGTGCTCAAAAGAGACGTCCTAGTACTGTGCGAGCATCGCGGCTTTTGGACTGCTGCGTAGTAATGAAGAGAAAGGAAAACTTTTGGCGCCGGAGATTTACTCTTTATATACAGTGCCGCACTAATAGCAGCAAACAGGGCCAATTGAAGCACCCATAATTATGTACACACAAAGAGTAAAATTACTAGATTGATGTTACTTCTGGAGCTAATTTCAAAGCCTCGCGTGCGCGATGTTCCCAGTATCTGTAACATGATTAGAATCCTTTGCTTAGGGATAGCAGAAACTTACAGTTTCCGAGTCTTGTCTTGTTCCTCGGCAAGCTGTTTATATAACTGCGACAACGGCAAAATTACTTAGTCCCAAGTATTGAAATGTGCAGATGTTGGTACAGACCAGCACCGCGTTCTTAATACCCTCCTCATGTCGTTCGTCTTCGTGGATTTCAGCCAGAAACTCCAGGGCTGCAGGACATGGAAGTTTCGCGGTTGACGAAGGTAGCGGATTTTCGAGATCGAGGACTGTGGTTGAGGCTGAGATGGGAAAGTGGGGCAGAGTATACGGAACGACAAAATCGCGCAGGGAAGCGAATGACGTTTGTGTGTGATTCAAGATACCACGAAGATAGTTCCATGCTGAATCGTTGTTTGGTGCCAGAGATATTTTGGACTTCGTGAAGCTAGCGCGAAATTCAAGATGGTTAAAATTTTTTCATAAATTCAGAACATACTTCAACTCCCTTCTCAAGGTTTCTTCACGGTTCTCGTCGCCTTTTCGTACGCCGCTGGCCCAGACAACAAAGAAACGGTGATGCCATGCCGAGTTATTTCGCACGTCGTTGGATAGTATCTCTTCCGCATACGGAAGCTCCCCCGCCCACATGCCATCATCGTTGAAGTGCCCCAGCAGCCATTGTCTATATGCCCAAGTATGGTAGTTCTTCGTGTCAATATCCAAGATGCTAGCGATGAACACCAGTTCTGGAACGGGTGTCCTGAGTTGCTGGAGCAGAAGACGGCGATGATGCCAAACTTGATACGTCTTTAAATGTGCTGTTGCTATGTCGTCCATAAGCAACAGCTCAGCCTTGAGGTCAGCATTCGTTGCAAGGAGTGTTTCGTAGCGATATTGCCTAATACACAAAAGGATAAGCGGGGAGCCAAAGGGCATAAAGATACGATATCCGACCATATTGAGTAGTGCGCAGGGTTAAGACGTATGATGTGTTCTGTGAGCTCAAGGACGCGTGCACTTTTCTCGCCGGTTTTTAAGATGCCTCGGAAATAGTCTGTTGCATCTTTATCTAAACGCGTCGAAAAGTTATAGAGAGTAGCTCATTCGTTTCGTAGATTGAAGAGGTCGCACACTCTAGAGTATACATGATAGGAGCCATGGGATTGGCACCCTCATCATGTTGACTAACTGGAGCAACGTCGCGCCATGCAGGGTTGTCTGTGTATAATGTACCAGGGCCTGAGAATGACATCACTTCGGATGAGAGGTAGCTTAATAGCAAGGCCAAGATTTGCTTCTTGTGGGTGCGTATGGGTGCCACACTCTGATGTGTCGAGCGATTTACGTTCACGAAACAAATCACGTCAAAAACGCCCTATAAGATTCATACGTCATCCGCCAGCAAAACAAAGGAAAGAATACCACCCGTTGACTGCGGTTTTTCGTAACGGTTAATAGGGTGCGGCACGAAAGGTATCGAGTCCTGTGGCCTAACCCCTCACTTGTGCCCATGCAATTGCTTTCTGGGATCATGACGGAGCCACGAAGGTTCTAGACGTTCTATATCACATGGCTACTAGACCGGAATAATATCAAACCGAACGACGAGGGTGGTATCTACCCGTCCTTGCCTACACTCACCCTATCTGCTTTTGGGAAGGTGGTGCAGGCGCATTCAGGACAGATGGCCACTGTTTTTTGTTTCCAACAATGATATGATGCTGTAGAGCGTCAGACGGGACCATGGAGGTAAGGATGCATTCTTCGCGGCTCACATTAAACAGGGTTCTCGTCCTCTGTACCTCGCCCATATGAAACTTTATTTTCCTTTCTTTTGAACCATCATTTAATTCAAAACTTGGAACACAAAGATGAAGCACCGACTAACCCCGAATCCCCTGCACCGGGACACTGATTGCCGGCAAGGGCAATACTATCGTTGGTCTGTCCCCTCCCTTGCTGCTGTGTACGAATATTCACATATATCTAGCCGCTCGCAGCATAGGCAGACGTCAAGTTGAATAAATCGAATTGCATTGTTACTGTGCAAGAAGGATATTCTTACGTAACGGACTGCCCAGCGATGAACAAACCATATGGTCTCATCTTCGGATGCATGGTTTCTACTTTCCGCTTACTTTCGTCCTGATTTACACTTCGCCGTTTTTCTGTAGCGGATTTCGGTCATGCTTGAACGGTGTAATGACGAGCTATGCCTATGGCCACTGGCTGCTCGCCCTATGGACCTGTTAGATGTTTTGGTACGGGATACGGCAATTATGGCCAGTTATTTCAAATGGACCCTATCCAAAGGCATAGGTATAAACTCTAGCGGTAGGCACCCTAAGATTCATCATGATGTGTTAACAATAGTCAGGTGAGACTCGGAAGTGACGTGGGTTTCCACCAGCCGCTGGGCCCGAGCATGAACTCATGGTATAAAGGTCCGAAGGAAAGGCCTCATTCTCTGTGGACAGTGAGCTCTCTCTTGCAAGTGACTATATCAGACGCTTTCCGACAGTCAAGAATCTACCTGCATTGCTCGTCCGACATGTACTCTACAATCAATCTCAGCATCCTTGTCTCTGCAATGGCCTGTATCCTCACTACGGTGGGAGCGGCTCCTACGCTTCAGTTGCGCGACATATTTTCACCGCCAATCCTCGTTCCCAATGCCGCGACGGTTTGGTTTGCTGGACAGCATCAAAACGTATGTCTATACACTTTCTACCTATTACACTTCCGATATTCAGTCGCCTTCATTCACTGCCGGTCATTAGGTTACCTGGTGAATTGAGTTTTCGTCGTTGAACAAGCAGATTTTAACCATGATTCCAAGGGACGCATCTAATCCCCCGAAGTCCATTTCAAACGGTGCTTCAATTATGCTGAAAACTGCTGTTCCCAGTGATTGGATCCGTAAGTGCCGGATCCTGTGATGTCATCTCTAGCCAGTTGACAACCTGGACCTATATGGCTATAGCGCTCACTCTCGCGAAAGGTTTCTCTCTTTTAGACGGAAGGCACGAAATCGTGGTGCCCACCAATGTCACTTCCAGAGATGATTGGGAAATTGTTTATAAGTCTCGAATATACGTCTGCCTAATGATCAACGAAAGCTCATTGTCTATGATAGTGTTCGGCGATTCAGGCAACGTTAGCCCAGCGTTCACAATTCTCACCTACTAGAGTGTTGGGAGCATTTAGTATGCGATTAGCTTCATGAGCAATGGGGGTTGAAATGGACTTATGACTCGCGTGGCAATAATACACACACTCTATGTATTTACGGACTTAGGCGATACTTATTATACTTGTTACGACAGTAAGCTTACTAAGGACTGTTGAAGCGGCCCAGTCACGTCTAACATTCAAACGCTAAACGCAATGGGAATGTACTTGGTTGCACGAACTAGGCAGGTTCGCAAGAGCAAAGTTAAAATTCCTTATTGAAGCCCTATATGGCTAAAATTTAAGCCTAGAGATGAAATTCACTTTATATATCACATTAAGTTGCGTCACTCCGAACTTAATCTAAGTCAGCAGCTGGTAAACGTTAAACGCTTGAAGCTTGAAGCTTGAAGTGTTACTGCTGCTTATATGCTGCAACTACTCGTGACCTTATTAAGTATACAAACGTTATGCTTACTGCGAGAGCTATTTGGACCGCCGCTGTCTTCCCTCACAACATTGTATCTACCACCGGAGCAACTCAGGCCTCGAAGTTACACCCAGGTAACATGGCGTGGCGTAGTTCAGGGACAAGTAATGAAGAATTGGTTGAGAATTTGAGGAGAAATGGCTTATTGACCTCGGCAAGGGTCGCGACAGTGCGTAGCATGACTGAGCATGGTGTTCGATGGCGTCCGAACCCAACATCCTGCTAGGCCATGAAACAGGTGGACCGTGCAAACTACGTCTTAGAGAAAGCATACGCTTATCATGACTCACCCCAGTACGTCACTTCAGATTGCCATCTGGAGTGATTGTCGCTAACATTAGAGTCCCTCGTCATTGTTGCCGCCGGACTCTACCGGACTTATCCAGGTCCATCAGCTACGGCGCCACTATTTCCGCCCCTCATATGGTTTGTATCCGTCAGATTCTTAGGCTGAGAGCTGAAGTAGTCATAGCATGCCCATGCTGCTGAGAACCTTCTTCCCTTCCTAGACCCAGGCAGTAAAGTATTAGACATCGGGAGTGGAAGTGGATACACGTGTGCTGTCTTCCACCATCTTGTTTCGCCGTTATCCGAGGAAAAGAAAGGCAAAGTCGTCGGGATCGATCATATTCCTGAGCTGGTCGATTGGTCGATCCAGAATCTCAGAAAAGACGGATTGTCTTCAGCATTAGATGCGGGGAATATTCAGATGGTGGCTGGGGACGGTAGACAAGGTTTGTTATCGCGGACAGAAAGATTTCCGATAGTCTACCCTGACCTTCCTTATTTATCTAGGTTACCCTCCAGGCGGTAAGTCTTGGTGCATGGCTTGTCGACTGAATATAAAGCCTCTGATAGGTCCATATGATGCTATTCATGTTGGCGCGGCGGCACCAACGCTTCCTCAGGCTTTGGTGGACCAACTCGCTTGCCCTGGACGATTGTTCATTCCTGTGGGAGTTTACTCCCAAGACATAATTCAAGTCGACAAAGCTGAGGATGGGAGCGTAACGCGAAAGAAATTGTTTGCTGTACAGGTGCGTACGTTGCGAGAAAAAAATATGAGGAAACCAACCAATTAATCCTCCGTGTGTAACAGTATGTGCCCTTGACGGACAAGGAGAAACAGAGTTAGCGACGTACCTAATTGATATGTTAACGTTGACTCCTATTGACTATGCCCTAGGCTCCCTGTTCATTTAATGAGATTTTTCGTTATCGTGGGGTGCTCATATCCCAATTCATGGGAAAGGGTTTACAAAGGCACGCTTGCGGTTAGGATCAGCCGTGGCATGTACAGTACCTTCCTGACAGAATCATGACGCAAGAACATTTCGGTCTCTCCACACCTCCTGCAAAAATAGTAAAAGGAAATCCAGTGTTGGACTTTTCCGGACAAACGTATGAGAAGAGTCATGCTTTCAGAACCAAATGCCTACGATGGGATGAGACAGGTCTGCAAGTAAGCGCTTCGAACCGAAGGAGCGACGGCGCCGCGGTATCAATACTTATAACTAGTGGACAATATTTACACCAAATCTGCATAAGTAACTATATTATAACAACCTGTGTCAACTGGTTGGCATCTACTACCATCCTTCATGGACACATTCTCTGAACCGTATACTCGCCAGGAAGATGCAAGTTCCCTCGAGGATGTACGTGCAACGGTGTCTCACCTCGAGTATGCCCAGGGCGCGAAAGGCGTTGCGCTCTCTGGTCGCATCGTTCACGTCGTGCATTACTTACCTGTCGTATCTGCCATCACAAACAAGTCCGGTTCTTCACTCCTAAGTCCGCCTGTCACTCCGGAGCCACGGGTTTCCCCTCCTAGCGTGGATTCTCCAGAGAGGCGTCCTTTGTCCACAGAGCCGCTGTGGACATTGGGACCACGGTCAGGTCATGCTGCGATGATAAGCGGCATAAGGTCGCTTTCGACCACCCATGAACAAGTTATTATCGGTTGGACGGGTGATATCGAAACCGGCATGGAAGGCCAGACTATTCCAACTGATTCACTTACCGACACGGACAAGAAAGCTCTGGAAGATAGTCTTCATCAGTACAAGAATAACGAACATGAAGAAGGGTCCAAACCTATCATCTACAAAGCTGTATGGCTGAAGGATAGGATCGCTCATGCACATTATGAAGGGTACTGCAAACAAAGTGAGTCGTCTTTGTCTCTTTCCATGAGAGTCACGGGAATTTTAATATGCCATATCTCCAAGCCCTCTGGCCTCTATTTCACTATCTGCTCTGGCAAGATGTTGCGTCAGAATGTTCCTCCGATGACGCCGATTGGCAGGCCTATGTCCTCGCCAACACAGCTTTTGCGGAAGCTCTTCTATCTGTGTATCGCCCTGGAGACCTTATCTGGGTTCACGATTACCACCTGTTGCTTGTTCCCAAGATTTTCCGTCAGTTGGTGCCAGACGCTTACCTTGGCCTCTTTACGCATACCCCTTTCCCCAGTTCTGAAATATTTCGGTGTTTACCGAGTAGGTGTTTCTATGCAGTGATGAACCTATCTTTACTCACAACGGGTCTAAAGAACGCAAAGAGATCCTTGACGGCATGCTCGGAGCAAATTTGGTTTGTTTTCAGGTTCGCCTCCAATAGCCACATATCTTCTTCAAAATTGCTAATCCGCTGTAGACTTACTCATACAGTCGCCACTTTGCATCTTCTTGTGTCCGTGTCTGCGGATATGAGTCAACTTCTAAGGGCATTGAAGTCGATGGCCATTGCAGCAGTATAATGCATTGCCCCGTTGGAATAGATGCGGAGAGGGTAGCTAGAGACACGTAAGTAAAAGACCCACCAAGTAACCCCAGTCTTATATTGCCTCTAGACTGCGTCCAGGAGTCCAGCCTAAACTTCTATCCCTCCAAGCGCTATATGAAGGCAAAAAGATCATCGTAGGCCGTGATAAGCTGGATGTTGTTAAAGGTGTTTTGCAGAAGGTAATATTTTACTTGTTTCCTGCAATGGTGGTATTTCTCATCCTGTCTTTCAAGCTGCGCGCATTTGAGAAGCTATTGGTTGATTATCCCCAGTGGCGTGGAAATGTGCGATTATCCTACCTGGAGTACAATTCTCATTGCTAAATTACAGAGTAGGTAGTCCTAATCCAGGTCACATCTCCCGCCCTGTCAGACTCACCGAAGCTCGAGCGTCAAATCTCAGAACTAGTCTCAGACATCAATGGTGAATTCGGCTCCCTGGATTTCATTCCAGTACATCATTAGTACGTCTTTATATATCAGCATTTTGTTCTTTGACTCAATAAATAGCAAGTCATCAAACCATCAAGAAGGACGAGTTTTATGCCCTTCTTTCCGTGGCAGATTTGGGTCTTATCACACCACTTCGTGACGGCATGAACACGACCTCGATGGAGTTTGTTATGGCTCAGGAAAGGACCTACAAAAGTCCGCTTGTTCTCAGCGAATTTATGGGCATTACAGGACATATGGCCGATGCGCTGTGAGTTTAAGCAATTTCAAGACAATTACCACTCATACTTTTCACGGCTAGTCAAATTAACCCATGGAATTTAGGGGTAGGTACTTCAGGCCCGTCTCTGCATCGACTAAAGGTTCACTGAAATGTCTCGCCTCCTGCTGGTTAGGACGTTGCTGCAGCCATCAATCGTGGCCTGTTGATGTCGGAAGCGGAGAAGCAATTGCGACATGCAGCACTTCATAAAGTTGTCACGACTCATACCTCGCACCACTGGGCCGCTGTACTCGTCAAAATGCTTCTTTCTCAAATTTGTACCGAGAACACGGCCCATCAAACACCTTATCTCGACTTCACGTTGCTGAGGAATGCATACCGTAGCGCCAACAAGCGGCTTTTTCTCTTCGATTATGACGTGCGCTATTTCCCTAGTTGTCTATGATCACACTAATTTCCTCCCAATAAACAGGGGACTTTGACCCCTATCGTAAAAGTTCCAAGTGCGGCAACTCCGTCAGAGGAGACCCTCGAGGCTCTCTCCAATCTGGCAGAGGATCCCCAAAATATTGTGTACATCATATCCGGTCGAGATGCAGACTTTTTAGTCCAGCATCTTGGGCATTTAGGTAAAATCGGTATGTCGGCCGAGCATGGGTGCTTTGTAAAAGAACCCGGTCAAGCAGAATGGACGAACATGACGAAGCAGCTCGACATGAGTTGGATGGGTGAAGTGCAGGAGATATTTAAGTACTACACTGAAGTGAGTGATGTTTCCTTAGAATTTGTCAATTGTTTTCTGAGTTGAGTGGCATGGCCAGCGCACGACAGGTAGTCATATTGAGATGAAGAAAAGCTCGATCACTTGGCACTATAGAGCCAGTGATCCCGAATGGGGGTATAAACGTTTATCGTTTCATTAGCGAGCACCACTAACCATGGGTGCTTGCTAGTTTGTTCCAATGTCGACAATGTCTTGATCTTCTAGAAAACAACTTGGCACACAAGCGTCCTATAGAGGGTGAGTGATGATCTTTGCGTGACATGATTTGTTCGTTTACCCATGATTCGCAGTGCTTGTAGGAAAGAAAAACCTTGAGGTGCGACCAATAGCCATCAACAAGGCAAGTTGTTTGATGGGTAATTGATTTCATCGATAATAACTGGAACAAGCAGGGAGAGATAGTCAAGAGAATACTTTATAACCACCCCGAGGCAGAGTTCGTGTTTTGCGCCGGAGACGACAAGGTTGGCTCCAACACTGCAGTTCGCCCAATGAAGCTGATGAGTTAATTAATCAGACTGACGAAGACATGTTCCGGTCACTCCTGTTCATTGGGCACGGAGATACTATCATGATGCAACCTCCAGCATCAGCTGCGAGTGCTGATCCGGACAATGGCTCTGACTTGCAGCCTGTCAAGCTCCAAATATCGACACCTAGTATTTTTTCGACCACAGTCGGAGCCAGCAACAAGAAGACTCTCGCACGATGGCATGTCACAAGTCCGAACGAGATCATTGACGCGATGCTATCGCTCGTCGACTGTACCCCAAAACATTAAACTATTACAAAGGACCGCTTATCAGACTAGACTTAGAATCATAGAATGACTACACAGATGGACGCGATTGAATTAATGTCCTGTGTCTTCTGTACCTGTAGGATCACTTTCTTTTTGTGCCAGATCACACAAATAGACGCGATTTAAATCGGACAGAAAACGCATGTTACAAAGAAATAAGTCTGAGAACAACTTTTTTAGAAAAGAAAAGCATTCCACATTTTTAGGTCGATAATGAGTGGGGATAGTGAAAGTCAATCAAACAGTAGGCTCAGTCACCATGGACGCAATTAGGCCACCCTTTGCGGCTTCTGGGGAGAAGGTGTGCCAGCGGTCATTGAAGCGAACATCTGAGATCTGAGGTTAATGATAATTCCTTAGATACACGAGGTATATAGCTTACCCAATGGTCGTCCACCATACATGTACTGTTGGAACTTCGCTGTATTTCGTACAAGAAATCAATTTGATTACTTTGACACAAAATATGTTCTTACCAATTGCAGTCTCTGCTTCACTGACTTGAGCAAACTGCACCACACCAGCACCCTTGGATCTGGCCCCTTCAAACAAAATTTCGGCCTGCTCCACTTGACCAGTCGTTTCAAACAGTTCCACGAGATCTTCGTGGGCAGTGGACCAAGGTAGCTGCCACAGCAAAACATTAACGAGAGTCAAATGCGAGGTGTGACACTCACATTGCGGACCATTATTTGCTGGCTTGGCTCTAGGGAGAACTCAGCGCCGAAGGCGGCTTGACCACCACCACCACTGTATGCCGGCGCTCCACCATGGTACCCTCCACCATCCATGCGGAGTCCTCCTCCGCCCATCTGCTGGTCGGGCCCAGAGTAATCGGCGTAAACATCCTGATTGAAAGTACGT
Source organism: Gautieria morchelliformis (assembly GCA_015179125.1). Classification (NCBI taxonomy): domain Eukaryota; kingdom Fungi; phylum Basidiomycota; class Agaricomycetes; order Gomphales; family Gomphaceae; genus Gautieria; species Gautieria morchelliformis. The sequence continues at coordinate 82,752 of WHVA01000284.1, forward strand.
TCTGCACCTCCAGCATAACCGCCACGGAAGCCACCACGGAAGCTACCGCGCAAACTACCGCGCAAACTACCACGATATCCACCGCGAAACCCGCCACGCATGCCTCCTGAAAGGCCTGCATAGCGGTCCTATTACATATCACGCTGAGTATTCGAAATAGCAAATAAGAAGAGTAGATGCAGACTTCTCTAACTTCCAGTGCTCGCCCATACCAGTCATACCCATTATACATACCTGTAATACTCGATCAGTAGCGTGTCTAATAGTTCGGTGCTTTGGATATATGCTTGACTGGACGCACTGATAGCCTGCTGTGCGTCCTTTGCCGTTTCAAATATTACGGTACCGCTACCCTTTGCGCGACCATCTGCACCAATGTTGATATCAGCGCGGATGATGTTCCCTGCAGTACGGAACAAATCTTTGAGATCTTGCCATCCGGCCTGGTAAGGAAGCTGCGTATGGAATTGCTGTCAATGGATCATTGAATCATGGAGTGTAGTGTGAAACACGGACATTGCCAACGTAAAGCTGGTTTCCGGGGTTCTGATGAGTAGGACCCCCACCCCATGCATTATGGTGAGGAGGACGAGGTGGAGGCTGCGCGTTGAAACCTTGACCAGCCATAGCCATGCCAATCTTACCGGGCACAGGTGTGGCACCGAAGCGGGCTTCGGTCTCCCGGTCCTGGTTTCCCAAGCATTTAACCAGGATATAGACGAGAGGAATCACAACCCACCTCACGGATAAAAATAGGCCTGCCAAGCAGGGGCGTTTCAGACAGCTCCCGAATGGACCGTTGTGCATCTTCCAGCGAGGCAAACTCCACAATGCTACAAACGCAGTGGTGAGACACACAAACCAGTGGAATTGCGGTTAACTAACCCGCAGCCTTTGGAGACACCGGTGGGAGTGACGAGTACCTCGGCGAATAGGACCTCACCAGCTGCCAACCCCAGAAAAACCCTCAATTAACAAAACCATCCTTTAAACCACCACAACTCTTTAAAACTAAAACCAAAGCCTCCACTGCCCTCTTGGCCCAAACGAAAGATAAAAATCCAACAACTGAGTCCCCCACCCACCTCCCCTCATAAATTCGATCAGGTCCCTGTACTTGACGTCGTAACTGAGGTTGCCGACGTAGACCCGATTCTCCCTCTTGCTGTTCTTGGCCATTTCCGCGGCTTCTTCGGGGTCGGCGTTCATTGGGCCACCGAGAGAACGTGAGAAAGACTCTGCAGGCTTGCGGTCTCGGTCTCGCGAACGAGAACGCGAGCGAGTCCGCGTGCGAGAGCGACGGTGACGTCTGCTGGCCCGAGGCGATGCCGACCGACGACGAGAGGGAGAACGCGTCCGAGAACGCGAACGCCCACGCCTCGAACGACGCTGTATGTGTTACATGAGTCATGATAGGGGTACAGTATCGAGATGGTATCGTACATCGCCATTACGCCTCGCGTCTTCGGGCTCCCAATGGTCTGCCCTTCTACGACCTACCGAGGGCATGGTATCAGAGGACGAGATTCCATAAATGATGGATACCAACCAGAATCACGTCTTTCTCGGCTGCGGCTTTTGTCGCGCCTGTCTCTCTTACCGTCCTTGTCTTCTCTGTCTCTCCTGTCACGAACTTTATCCTCAGTATCATCTTTCACCTTCATGTCCGTGTCCTCCATAGTTCTGGGATAACAAGCGATAGCAAGATAGATGGTGGTTAGACGAAACAAGAGAAAATTGGGGTGCGTGACTCCGCCTGTCACGTTGCCATCTGGTGACCATTGTTTTACGATACAGTATGTACTTATCTAGATATCCTAATCTACTTTATTGCTTTCCAATTGCATTCATTCTGTCTATAATCACTAGCCACCAAATTCAAATCACACTCCGAGATTAACGGGGACTAGCAAATAACTCATCTAAACCTGCCCAGCTTTCCATTCTCGACCAAATGTCATCAGCCTCGTCTTCCCACTCCTTCTTCTTTTCCTCGCTACAAGCATCGCAAAGTCCCAGCGACCTCCAGTCAAGTTCCTGGATTTTCTTCAATGTCTCGAGTGGTTTATAGACACCACTATCATCAAGGGCAGGCTGAATTGCAACATTCATCCAATGATCTGCAAAGACTCCAGTGCATTCCATGTGAGAGCTTGTTGGAACCGTGAAGAGAATGGGCGCAAAATGGTCCATGATGCGATTCATAAGCTGAATGCAGAGACGATGTAGATCTGGCCTGATAGCAGGCACAACCTCATGGGTATCTCGAGGGGTAGGTGTTCGTTTGTGCTGTCTTCCACATCAAAGTCCATTGTAGTAACCATAGCATAGAGCAATGCCGGTAGGACCTAGATGCTTGGCGATTGGTTCAACAAGGAATGCAAGACGGCGTCAGTTCGCACCTCGCCTGCCCGGCAATCGAATGCCAACTGAGAAGCTTCGGGGAGATGCTGCCAACTGAGACATTCGAATGGCATAGGTCGTCGCGGGTACAGTGCTCCTAGACGATCTAAGGCTAGTTTGCGGACTTGTGGAAAGTCAAATTGTGCACATGCGCGAAGAATTCGTGCAGTTTGCTCAAAAGATGAGGTTGAGTGAAGTGGCCTGAGTCATCCGGCGTGTTGTTTCAGGAGACGGCCAGATAGAGATGCGACGGACAACGGACTTGTGGTGGTACAGGTGCCATAGCAGAGCTTCCAAGTCTGTGCTGTCTGCCACGCCAACCTCTAACTGCATCAATGGATATCCTTCAAACAGCTCAAATGTGTGCCAATGGCTGAGGTGCGAGAGAAAGAAGGCGGACAGTCTAGATAGAATGGAACGATGTACTTTGAACAGTATGCCTTCGTTGCATAGGACAACATTGCCATCTTCTAGCCAAAGATCTTGATGACGGTGTCGCTGGTTGGACATAAGTTACGGATTTGAATCTCCGCGAGTCCTACTGTGTTGTGTATACGACCAATGGCGCCGCGCTTGTCACGCATCACGGTGGTTTCTGAGCCTTCATCCAGTTGGTTACAGTAAGATATATAGGGTATACTTATGTAGCTGCTTTAGTGGCTTTTAATGCTCCATCCAGAACAAATTGCTGTAGGGCTGATTTTTTGTGCATCGCCCTGCCTCTCGGCCCATCTTCGGCCTCGGTCTGCGATCTGAGCCATATTGGGCGTGTCACGCATGTGAGGTGGAAGTTCCGCGTCACGCAAATATCGCTGCAAGCTGTGGCTACAGTATTATGGATGCAGACCAAGCAGGTTCTGCAGACTATGTTTTGCCTGTCATACCGTTTCAGTTGCCCAAGACCAGGCTGAGAATCGTTGCATCTTACTGGCTCATTTTCATCCTGGGACTCCCGCTCTGGTGGATCACGACTAGTATAGAACGTTTGGCATTACCTGTGGAACGTGTCAAGTCCATTGCCAGCGTGACAGAGGTGTGAGGACATCCTTTTGAGGTTGTAGTAGCCTACTTATTGTCTGGTTTGAATGCGATAGCTTCGCTTTCCTTTGGATATTTCCATTGAACCAGGGCTCGTTGAACCCGTGCAGAGTAGTTCAAATCTCTCGAGTTTAGCGCAAGGCGTAGAAGCTCTACTCGCAGATGAGATAAAAAATAACTCTGTGGCGTGGAGGGGACTAGACGTCAGTGTGAATGTAAACGTAAGTCGACGACCATGAGTTCATTTCTATCCTCACGACATGGCCGCGTAAGGGTGCACGTCACACCAGACGCAGAGGGACGACGTATAGAGTGGAAGTACATTCTGGAGCTTCTGAAGATCGGCCTGCCCTGTGGCTCACCGATCGCTCGCTTCATGTAAGGGACAATTCCTCAAGCAACGACCCCTGTACGTCGTGCAATTGGTACCCTGTTCCAGAATACTGATGATTTTACATGTGCACGTGCATCCTATAGCTGTACTCAGCACTATACTAGCATCCGCACTATCTAGCTTACTAGTCCCACAGCAATCAATAAGCTTACAAGAACGCCTCGTTGCACGATATGCGAACAGATTCCGTCTTGCTTTCTCATTATTAAACGAGGATGCTGCAGCTGGACACTCAGTGCTAGGATGGGATCTTAAATCCGCCGTCGAAGGTGAGTCTTGTTGTGTGTTATCGGAACGCTACTCTTCATGAGACCTCACCGCTCCTATCACTTTTTTTCGTGCTGTATCGATGATAGATTACCTCTCCCCTGTGTTGTCACAACTCAGCACTCTCCACGACTTCACTGTTGAATCGCAAGTCCAGTTCCATGCCCCACTCGCGTTTGATCCTCCACAGTCGCTATCAGCAAACAATGAGGTGCAGCATATTCTAGGAGATGAAGAGCTGAAGATGTTTATTAATTCGGCTGATTGGACATTGGGTCAGTCACGATTTCCTTAGCGTATTTTTAAACACATTTGCATCTGATATCACCATATCCTAGCATCTAGTGTCTCGGATGACCCAGTCCTACATTTTATTCTCTTCGTGCCTTCAGCGCAACGGCGCCCTCTGACTGTCCGCACTTATTCAGGTGCGCAATGTGCCACATCATCCTGGACAAGTTGCATATGCCTTTTTTCTGCAGGAAAAACGTCGGATTCATTCATAGTTCCCCAATGGGGCGGCGTCGTTATTCTCGACCCGTCTTCTCTGCATACAAAGAACCAGTCTTCGCATCAAAATGGTATACATTTATCAACGATAGATATGACGGATTCTTTCAACGCTTTCCGTACTCAATTGCTCGCTCTTCTTGGCGTGTCCCCTCTTCCTTCCTCCATATCAACTGGCTCATCCTTTCCGCGCGGGCAGCTCAGTGATTGGCAACTGGATACTCTACTTCGAAGACGTGCATTGGAAAATACACGAGATAGTAAAGAGGCGCTCTCAAGCATTGTAAAGCTTGTTGACCAGATCGAAAATATGCCAGTGGGACAAGACGTCAAGGGAGACGTGCAGGGAGCTTTGGATGCCATCGAGCAGGTCAGTCGCTTTCTGATTTAATTTCAAATACCTCAGTGTGTAATTTCTCCAGGTGTATTTCAGCGTGTCTGGGTCGCCGCAAACAACTCTTGAGAACTCTGCACGAGCAAATACACTTTCCTCGCGAGCTTTTTTCAATCCAGGCATGTTGGCACTGCTTTACTTTCCTGCCGAGCACAAGTACGCAGTATATATACCCTTATTTGCACCTGTCTCGGTACCGCTGGTTGTAGCCGTACTCCGAGAAATCAACCGGTGGAGACGAGAACGGACACATGGCAGACAAAAAACGGATTGAGTGGTGGAAGTCATCCTCTGGAATTCATTTCCCACAATCTGTTTATTTATTTAGTTTTGTGATACAAGCTGAGCTCTCCATAGACTTGCTACAAGCGGTTGAGTCACGAATATTGCAATGTCTTGTATGTTGACTCGGATTTGCCGTCCAAATCTAGACCTGTCCGCGACCACTTGTGACTGATCGCTGGATCCCTATCGATCTCGACGACACATTTCTTGGAATCTGTGGCTGGCTTGATAACTACAAACAAAAGTAACACGCCATAATAGGAAGCTCATGTCGTTGGTTCTACTGTTAGTGCTTTATCCCCACACATGCCCCCGTACGTTAACGTGGCTTGCCTCACGGAGTTTTGTCCCACCGGCTTTGCATGGCATCCAAGGTACCGTTAGTTGCTAACAACTTAAGCTCACAGGATAGCCGCTACAGTCTTTCGAAAAAGTTTCAGTCTCGGCCTATCGTAGCGGGAAACACTTCATTCGAAACGAGCTTCGTTAAACCGTTGTATCGCGAGCCCAGTTCTATAACCTTCCAATACGTTTTGCCCTAAGGAAAAGGCTTTATCTCTTTTTAATCCGAACCTCTCCTAGCTCTGCGGTTCTGACAGACAACCTCGCCACCAACCAACCGTACATTTGACAATATGACCTTGACTGATCCAGAGTCAACCTCCATCTAATTTGGTATCGCAATTCGAGCCTGGTCGGTCGTCTTCGCAGCCGATGCCTTTGTCTCCCCCAGAAATTCACTGAAAGCATAGACCTCATCACGCTCAGATGTCGCCGGGGAAGCCTGCGAATACACATCTCTCACATACGCTACTAGTACCGACCCCAATATTCAGGTGATCCAAAAGCAGTGGACCCTTTCAAAACGGGCATCGCAGGCGTCCCATTGGAGCTCCTTCTCTCCTTCCGAGAAATCATCATCGACACGGCTCTTTATGATGCAGAAAGAAGCATTTGAAGTATTGTACGTTAGAGGTACGCACGAGTATTATTCCCGGTTCCATGGCGGCCCTTTTAGTCAACGTCTACGTGGTGCAAGGCATGGGCATTTGTGTGACGTGTGCAAGAGAAGCATAGGGCCTCGTACAGATTACAAAGTTTGTCGTTGTCTTCTACATTTTGAGCTTGACATATTGGATTTACTAGAACGATGGTTTTAACACGCGATCAACAGCCTGTTACTTATCGAAATATTCGCTGTCACTTTGCCGCACCCCTTCCCTATGTCACCTCGCTACGTTTCAGTTGAACCTGGGTCATTTCCCTCACATAACTCGCGACCCGCCTGGCCGGGGGCTTTCAATCTTCCCATGTATTAGTACTCCCTCTCATCACAGACTTGACCCTTACAAGATATCCCTCTTTCTCCAAGTTTCACCAGCTCAGACACGATGTGATTCGTAATATCTTGCCAGGACATGGCACGTTGAATTACCTAGGACCTTCGCTTCACGTGGCTCTGCTGGGAACTTGAAAGCAGGTGCAGCTCAATACATTACCAGGTATCCCTGGAGCAGCTGTAGATATTAAGGCCATGGATCTCGTACAAAGCCTTCCCACAATGGGTCACAGGTGGATGCTGCTACTCGGAGTTGACTAGTTATTTTAGAAGGATTTGCATAATAGCATTGAACTTGATATTATAACTCAGAACTGTGGCACTGTTTCGCATACACATTTCTACAATACTACTAACCACTATAAATCGGAGGGAGTCTTAAATAAGCCAAATAAGTAGATTTGGCATGGGTATGTTGAGTACTTACGGTCCTCAGCGGCCTTCTGAAGAGAAAGTTTTGAACAAAATATGACAAGTTGCATCAGAGTAGATCAGAATCAATTTGTAAAGAAAAAATTAATATTCATGGACGGCAACCAGCCGGGTTGCGTACATCACAAGAAGGTTAATGCTTAGGGCCGTCGGCCACCAGTGATGAAACGAGACTGCGTGACAGCTTGTGACAGCATTCCATTTGGCTTCCCTCCTTGGATCCTGTATACATATCCGTCTCCGTGATGTCTCGTGGCTCTCCTCGACGCTCCTTTTCTCCAATTAGGCCCATGGCGCAATCCTATAGCGACAGACGTCGCCCAAGTAACTATCCTCCTCACCAATATGACGTCCGTTAATTCCAAAGTTACTAAATAGAGGTCTCTGACAATTTCACTCCTTAGCGTCTTTATACTCCAAACGATCTAAATCGGCCCGTAGAACCACAGCCTTTTAGACCATCATGGGAGGAGAATGATAGGGCACTTCTTCCCAGAGCACACTCACCGGTTGATCCTCATCGAGCTAGGCTTCCTGCTCTGCATGATCCCTCTTATGATGATAGGCCCCATCACACAATAACGCCTTTTCGCGATGTAAATTTTCCTCTCTATCAGGAAAGGCCACTTACTCCTGGTGCTTTGCCACCCTTCCGGGATATGGTTGTACCTTCTTTCCGAGATAGAACTGTAGCTCCAGCACCTGTATCACCAGGCGGGGCGATCTCTTTTCAGGATTACCCAATGGATCCCTACAACCCTGATGGAAGATCTCATACACACGACCACTGGTCTCCTGGAGCACCTCAGACGAGCGCAACTTCTTCATGGGATCCTAGAAACCAGCGTCTGGACCAATGGGATTGGCCATCTAGAGCCAATGTACCCCCGGCATATCCAATATCCAGACCGCATGCAAACGTTGGTCAGAGGTCATTTCTGGAGCCATCTCAAGCCTGGAAGCGTGCTAGGGAAGAGCGTGATCGACAACTAAGGTGAATTGTAGTCCGGTTTGTCGTCATACCTTTGCATTTCATAGATCTCACCGAGTTTCATAGCATTGAATATCGCACATTCATCCCATCAGATACATATATTCCCGATGGCACGCGGGATGCCGGTACCTCTGTTCCGATGGATATGATGCAACATTCGAACGATGTCCAAGATTTCCAAGCCAGGCGGTTTCGCCAACCACCACCAAATCCTCTGCCTCCTCAAATGGAGCAACGAGTCCGTTATCCTGATCGATCATTTCCACCAGAACGACGTCCACAAGACAACGGTTGGCGTGGACCTGCTTTTTCGAATCCGCGTCGACCGCTTCATCGTATTTCTGCTCGAATATCAGCACGTCCCAAGCGATCAGCGTCCCCCACCTCAGCCTCCTCGGATTCATCTGGTTCTGCCCCCACGCGTTCACGACAGAAAAGTAGGTCAGTGTCTCGCAGCCGATCACGTCTGTCCTCGTTGGAAACAGACTCTCGTCGTGAATTCGGGCCAGCCCCTGTTGTCGGCCGTCGATCTTCACCTCCACGCAGACGTTCCCCCGAGCTTACCTCGCGTAAAGCGATTTCGAGTCCTATACGTTCTACCCTCGGGCGAGCTCATGCTTTGCCAAGTCATACCCAGACAATTCCGCCCTCTACTTCCGGTTTTACTGATGCTCGTCTACCCTCAGCTTCGTCTATTCTCCCGGCGAGTTTTGTCTTACGTCCTCCTGGAAAAGTCGAAACCACACGACAGCGTGATGAAAAAATAATTTCTCGAAGATCCCCCTCTGTTTCTTCACAGGTGTCCCAAAGCTCAATTCGATCCTCTGTTCATTCCCCGCCAGATGTGATTACTACCGAGATTCCTCCTGATCCCCCCGCTGATAAGGCTGGGTCCACAACGTTACCTGTTTTACCTAAAGCTTCCGAAGCTCCCCGGGTCTCTGAGTCTCCCCCTCGCCCTTGCCCCCCCCCGCGGATGAGCCTGAGTTTGAGTTGCCCGGAATGCGTTTTCAAAAGGATGGTGCATTAAAACCTGGATTGTCCCCCCCTTCACCGATATCCGGGTTGGACATTAAAGTCAACCTTACTAATATAGGTCATCACTCATAATGTTGACTCGTCGACCTACCATGCTGAAGTACTGCCCATTTAGAGTCTCCCACATCCATTGAAAATCTACCCGTCGTAGCTGCTGAGTTCAGTTCTACCCAAGAAGGTATAATTCGAATTATTCGGCGTAATTTTCGTCTCAATCATTGCGTTCAGTTGATACACCGGTTGGGATCACAACATCCAGTCATATTTTGGAAAGAGAAAACACTGACGATACCAAGGGCAATACTCCGGTGCTTCAGCCGGATTTGATCCCTTCCCCCTCCACTGTACCAAGCAGGTTACTCAAAAGCGACGTCCTTCGTCTCAGCCCTCCATTGTCTGAAGCATCACAGTCTAAAACTGCTATTAGCGATGACAGGACTTCCAGCCATCTGGTATCCCATCCGTCGTCCAAGGAACATCAATTTTCGGGGATTGTCGAGAAGGCAGAGGTAATCATAGACCTTGAGCGGTCGGAACAGGCGCCAATAGATACGGGATCTGTTGCACCAGAATCGTCACCTCTCTCAGAGCCCATACCTCTATCGCCGCCGCCAGATCTTCCTGGACTGCAGGAGGACGCGGACGAAGACGAGTCCTCTATGGATGTCGATGATGAGTCTACTTCAGAAGCCGCAGATGATATTGCGGCAGCTCTTCGTGTCTTTGCTATGGCAAGGGAAGGCAAGGATCTCCAGACTCGAAACGAACGTTACGAGCCGATTCTACGGGCTAATCATTCCTTACTTGATGCTCCCTGCACTCGTATAAATACGTCGAACGACGAAGTGGTTCGTGAGGTTATGGAGGGCTCATTTCAGGCCAGACTTGAGACCCACTCGGCAGTCTCTCAGTCTCTGCTGAAACGCTTCGCGCAAAGGTCTGAAGATTTGGTGGCCAAGACACGCCGCTTACGAGCAGAATACAAATCGTACCACGACAAATGGGTCGCCAATTGTCGTAAATTGGATCAAAGCATGGCTTCGTCAGCATCGCAAGGACTTCAAGGACTGCCACCACCTTCTGGTCGAGTCACTCGGCGTTCCACAAAATTGGGTGATGCTGTGAGGTCTGACCTAGAAATGGAACAGATCATTGCTTCTCTAGGAAATGAAGATTTGACAGATCCCAATGTTCTCGCGATTCGCAATACTGCTGTCATACCAGACCTGATCACCACTGATCCATCCACAATCGATGTTTCCTACAAGGATGACAATGGTCTGGTGGATGATCCTGGGGACATGTTCGATATCTATGACGCTCTTGGACGCTGGACAGACGATGAGAAAGAAACATTTCTGCAGAAGTATGGCGAATATCCCAAACAATTCAGCATTATTGCTTCTTTCCTCCCAGGCAAGACTGCAGGTCAATGTGTCATGTTTTATTATCTTCACAAGAAGGAGCTGATCGACTTCCGCGCGGCCATCGCGAAGTATGGGCCGAAGCGGAGGCGAAGAGGCGGTCGTAAGTCTGGCAAGGGAAAGGGTAATGCCTTACTAGCAGATATTGTGAAAACGTCGCGTGCCCAAATTGACCAAGAAGGTACTTTGCACAAACACAGCGATCGATTCCATGCCATTCCCGCCTTTGACGGTCGCCACATTCCAAGTCGACGGGATATACAATTGTTACAGACCAATCAAGGCGAGCCATCTCGTCCAATCTCAGAGACAGCAGCGGTCCGAGCAAATCGTGTAACGGCTCTTCAACAGGAAGAAGATAGTGTCGGTTCTGACGCAGACTCCGGTCGTTCAACTAGGATGCAAAGACCGTCGCAGCGTATAGCTGGAAGGGGAGGACGTCTCTCGCCTTCAGAGGACGGCGATGAAACTGGAACAGTCGTCATTGCAACGGTCGAGCGCAGAAGACAACCTCGCGTCGTTATCTCCCAAGATATGACCCGGGGAGTGGGAACACCCCAAGATCCAAAGACCAAATCCCCGGACAAGGGCAAAGAGAAAGAGAAGAGGCTACCTGGCCGACCCCCTAAGAAAACCAAGGATAGTGCGAAGCTGGGAGATAAAGGAGACAGCTCTCTTCCACCGAAGACTGCGACATCGTACGTTTGGAGCAAAGCGGAAGAGTCAAGGTATCTAGCACTCTTGAGTCGCCATGGCCAAGACTACGAGAAGATCGCGGCTGAGTTGCCTGCCAAGACCGCTGTGCAATGCCGCAACTACTTCCAGAACCATGTGAAGGGCAGCGACCGCGAACGCATGACGAAGGGATCGAAGAATTCTGCAACAGCACAAGACACCACCAGATCAAAGACCGTGAGTACTAACCATACGGTCTCCAATCTAAGCGGTTTTGAAACCAAACGATTACATTAGGTTTCTGGATCTAATTCGAGAGGCCAAGTTAACAGCAAAGGGATGAAGGCTAAAGATGCTGTGAATGGCGACAGTGATACCGGAGGATCCGCTGTACCACGCAGTCAGCGTTCTAGACAACCAGGCGGCAGTCATGGTTCGAAAGGCAAGGAGAAGAACCCGGGATTGTCGTCAGAGCGGATGTCAGCTGCGTCCAAAGCCTTATTCACCCCGCCACAATCCCTTGCATCCAGTTCGTCAACAAATGATATATCGAGACGGTTGCCAAACTTCACTAAAAGTAAGCGGCTGGATACTTGAATGAGTGGGCTGATCGGGGGTGGTGTATGGCCAGATAGAAAGTAACGTTCACTAGTTGCGGTTCGGGGCTACTCATTTTTATTGAGGATATGTAGTTTGGCTGTTGTTGTGTCACCATTAATCCAACTGAAGATAAAAGCTTTGATTTGATTTGATGATATGTAACCGAAAACGCCGAGTCCACGCCTTGCATAATGGGGAACCAACAAGAGCACCACAGTCTTCATCCTATGCAGAACATAAGGACAAAGAAAAGGCTATGGCCCAAGCAATTATATTTGAAAGGACCTTGGTCCGATCGTCAACGCCGTCCCTCAACCATGATGATCTGTCCAAAAGACGCATATGTAAGCCTTGGTAGTAGAGGACAGCTAGTGATGGTACTTGCATGATACCCAAAATTAGTCTTGACCAGGGGTGAAATCACTGGTTTATCCACTGTAGAGGGCTCGAGAGCAAATGCAGCATCTTGAAAGGGTCCAACCATGGATCCTCGAGACATGTATCCAAGTGAACCTCCCGCTGCAACTCTCGTGAGTCACCGGTGTTTCTGACTACAACTCTTTACCTTTTGCTTTATCTTCGGAGTATTCTTGCGCAACTTTATCGAACCGTTGTCCTTCCTGACAAGGCTTCAAGCATCAGCCGATATCTGGCTCAAGATATTGAACCAAGTGCCTGGAGCTTGCTCAGAGCTTCCGTGGCCTTGCTATGCTTTTCGCATAGAATATGTCTGACATTGACGGCGGTCGCTGGTTTCAAGCCTCCTTTGCCCTAGAACACAATGAGCGCTGTACAGCACCCATTGATCGCCAGACAACGTGCCTTCGTAGCCCCCTCCTTTGATTTGTCAGCTCGCACACCTTTCTTCTCAGCACCCTTGGCCTTCTTGTCACCGCTCGCTTTCTTTGGTGCCATAACGAGATTGTGCAGAGGAATCAAATTAATCGAACGCGAGCACCTGGGGACACGTGCTAGAGAGTCACGTGACCCTCAGGCGAATCCTTTGGGCGCCAGGAAAACCGTGTGACACTTACAAATCTCAGCTATAGCACATACCATATTTCAAGATGGCAGACAAAATCACGCGTATAGCCATCGTTGACTCAAATCGATGTCGCCCAAAACGATGCGCTCAAGAATGCAAGAAGGTTGGTCTTTCAACGTCATCACGACTCTGTGCACTGACATGTCCGGTAGTCGTGTCCAGTAGTAAAGATGGGTTCGTTCGATGCATCACAACAGCCAAAAAAATTACTTTTAACTCTGCCTAGGGAAGCTATGTATTGAAGTCAAACCCACCGATAAAATTGCTTTCATCTCTGAGGTCCTGTGCATTGGATGCGGTATCTGTGTCAAGAAGTAAGTATTGCTGCCACTGATCTATTATGGATGCTGACCACCGGAAGATGTCCATTTGAGGCTATAGCAATCATCAATCTTCCAACAAATCTCGAGTCTCAAGTGACACACCGTTACACCGCTAATGCGTTCAAGCTACATCGGTTGCCAACACCACGACCGGGCCAAGTCCTGGGACTTGTTGGTACAAACGGCATTGGAAAGAGCACAGCCCTCAAAATTCTGGCTGGAAAATTGAAACCAAATCTGGGAAGATACGACGTGAGCACACAAAACCATTCACCTCCCTTCCTTGCGTGAACGATGTCACTGTATATAGGATCCTCCTGATTGGCAAGACATTCTAAAGTACTTCCGTGGATCCGAACTGCAGAACTACTTTACAAAAGTCCTCGAGGATAATTTGAAGGCCCTGATTAAGCCTCAATACGTCGATCATATCCCACGGGCGATCAAGGGCGACTTGACTGTAAATCAAATGTTAAACCAGAAACTTGAACTGGACAACAAGCAGCAGATGATAGACGAACTAGAGCTTAATGAGGTACTTGAACGTCAAGTTACTCAGCTAAGCGGTGGAGAATTGCAGCGATTTGCGATTGCTATGTCATGTATCCAAAAGGCGGATGTGTGAGTACAATTTTCTCTTACATGTACGCTCTTTCCGTTACCTATTTGCTACAGTTATATGTTCGATGAGCCATCAAGTTATTTGGACATCAAGCAGCGTTTACGTGCTGCCCAGACAATCCGAGGCTTATTACATCCAGACTGTTATGTTGTAGCCGTCGAGCACGACCTTTCAGTTTTGGATTATTTGTCGGATTTCATCTGCTGTTTATATGGTAAACCCAGCATGTATGGTGTCGTGACAATGCCTTACTCTGTCAGGGAAGGTCCGTCCAGCTGACACATGTTGATCTTTGGGGGCTGATGTGAAATGCAGGAATCAATATCTTCTTGGACGGCTTCGTACCCACTGAAAACTTGCGATTCCGTGACGAATCCCTTTCATTCAAGATGGTTGAGACGGCAGAAGAGATTCTGATAGACAAATCTCGGCGCTACTCCTATCCTGCCATGACCAAGACGCTTGGCGGCTTTAAGTTGACGGTTGAAGCTGGCGAATTCACCGATTCTGAAATTATTGTCATGTTGGGCGAGAATGGGACAGGCAAAACAACATTTGTACGACTCCTTGCAGGCGATAAGCCCGACGTCGAGACGGATGTACAATCTCTAGCCGTCTCACTCAAGCCCCAGACAATATCGCCTAAATTCCCTGGGACGGTACGGATGCTATTACTTAAACAAATCAAACAAGCCTTCATGCATCCTCAATTTCAAACCGATGTTGTCAAACCAATGAACCTGGACAACATTATAGATCAGGAGGTCAAGACATTGTCTGGAGGAGAGTTACAACGAGTCGCCATCGTACTTGCGTTGGGTGGGTCCCATGCCAATCGAAACTGACCAGCACTATATGTCCATAAATTATTTACCAGGGAAGCCGAACGTATCTGTGTATCTATTAGATGAACCAAGCAGGTGTGTATGCTCTCATCTATATTTGCGAGGGAGTTATCGACATGTCTAGTTTCCTCGATTCCGAGCAACGTATCATTGCCAGCAAAGTCATCAAACGGTAAGCTTCTTGGTAGGCTCTTTGAAAGATTGGCTGAAACGTAGCTTTTTTGACTCAGGTTTATATTGCATGCCAAAAAAACAGCCTTCGTGATCGAACACGACTTCATCATGGCTACTTACCTCGCCGACCGGGTCATTGTTTTCCAGGGGCAGCCGGCTGTGGCAGCTACTGCTACACCGTAAGTCAATGCAGTGTTATTTAACGTGCATCTGTCTCATACGTGAACTCCGGCCGCCCTCAGCCCTCAATCGCTTCTAACAGGCATGAACCAATTCTTGGCGTCTTTGGAGATCACCTTCCGACGAGACCCGACTAATTACCGGCCTCGAGTCAACAAGTTAAACAGTGTAAAGGACAAAGAGCAGAAATGTACGCCAAAGTTTCATCATTCGCTTGTCACCCTCTCACCTCGCCCTAGCCACTGGGAACTACTTCTTCCTAGAGGAGTAGCTTGGATTCGCGTTGTTGCACTACCTTGTACTCGTCGTTACCTGTACTCACCTGGGAAATCATGGGTGTATTGATGGCTGTCCCTTCGTCGGATAGTCGACAGACATGTAATACCCGCAACATGCATGGCAAGGATGTTAGTTAGATGCAATATTAGTAGTACATGGTTGTCTATTTCTTATTTGGAAATGAGCGAGGCAAGAGGGTAGACTTCACGACGAGAATGTGCTATCAAACGGGAGGGGGGTGAATTATTGTTGAGGCTGGAATAGATGCCGAAACCGAGATGTTTCCGATGCTTCAACAACTTTGTTGTAATTTTCAAGGTCCTTGTCAGCTGCAGGACGTCGGGCTCATTGAAGAGTTCACAAGCAGTCATTTGCTTACTGAAATCAGAGCCCAAGTCCGTGCTGGCTAGCATCATAATCACATTTGCCTCTTCTACCTTTCCGATAACCTCAACATAAGGATCGCTCATGTTACTGGTCTAGTATAATACCAGTCTCGTTAGTAGACACATTGTATTGACATTTACAACGGCGACGCACCTTTGATAGCTTTATTTTGACTTCGCCACCGTCACTAGCTTGCACGATCGCGGTGTCACCTTGCAGCTATAGTGCAGAAGTATGAGACCTATGCATGAACGTTTCGGGGGAGACATTCGAGGTCACCTTCAGTATCTTAACCCACAATCGTACGGTTCGGCCAAGGTAATTTGGAAGCTGCGCAGAATTGGTGTGAGGCGACTGAATGTCAGCCATGGCAGAAGGAAAGCGTGTCTGAGTCGCGTACACAACGGTCCACATCGCAGTAGATTGAGTTATTAATAAGTACAGTATTTAATAAGTATTTAATATTTAATGATTAGTAGTCTCCCAGCGGCACCCAGACATCTTGCTTTGCAGGTTTGTTACGGGCAACGGGCAGCAAGTTGAGGCCTGAGGCCTTACTTCTAGATGTGATTGTGTGGTATACTTAGTACAGCTACCGAGGTTCGAGTTGCTTCTGGCTCGGAGAAGCACAAGTAAGACGATAACGTCAAAACGTCTACTGTACAATAAATATACGGAAACCATGACTGAACCTTCAGGAAATAGGGGCTCCCCCTCGTGCCATCTTCTTGTCATGACCCCGTTTTCTATTGTGATTAGCTCTCCCTGACTTATTTTGTTCCTTAGTGGCTCGATCGTGAACTATATGATTGTTAGCGCCACCACCCCGACCACGACCTTTGGCCTTTCCACCGCGCTGGGGTGATGCAGTTCCACTGGGACCAGGTTCCATAGCGTTCGTGTTTGCCAACAGCGTCGCATTTCCTGAGAACTCGTGCTTTTGGAGAATCTTGTCTTTTCGGGGCTGATCGAGTGGCTCTTGTCAAACCAGAGCTAGCTAGCACACATCTTACTTACGTTTCGTTCTAACATAATTCTCCATCCTTCGATTTGTTCATCCGCCAAACCTTCCAATGCCCGTCAGAGTCACTTTGCAGAAAATTGGATTACATGCAGCACCTGTTTTCAACTTGAGCTCTGCGCGAGCTTTCGAGCGCCTGGTGGAGCTGTCACGGTCGAAAACTTTTGGATTGTCCAAATAAGCCAATTCGAGGAGCGTCTCTGTTGAAGGTGTCTGCTGCTGAGTATGTTAGCTCTTCCTGAACATATTGTGAAAACATAAACCACACTTTCCGTTTCATCATCGCTGTCAGCACCATCACTGGCCTCACCGTCGCCAGCGACCTTCACTCGCTTGTCAGCGAGCGGGTCGTCGTCTAGCTCCTCATCGAAGAATGGGACAGTTTTCCCTCTTCCTGCCAGTGGAGGGTTTTCCATGCCGTCTTCTTCGTCACCCGAAAGCTCTGCAGCCCGTCGAAGGATATCAGCTTTCATTTGCTCAATGAAAGACCGGTCATGAAGGAGGGCGTCAGCGTCGTTACTTTGAGATATGTCGGGATGGTCAGAATGGGTGCCTTAACAATAAGGAAGAGGTCTACGAACATAGTTTTTCCGATCCTTAGCCGTGAGAAATCCATTATGTCTTCATCCCAAGCGTTTCGTCTGTCCTTCACGTACTTGAAATCTTCAGCAGGCGGAACAGTTCCTGGGGGCGTTAATTCCTTCTCGGCCAACTCGGCCGGCAAAGTACCCTCCAGGAGAGAAGAGATGAGCTTAGCGGGGTCACCATCCATAGACGGGTGTTCAAGGCAGCGTCGAACGTGTTCCAATGAATGGGATGGGAATATATCCCTTACTTGAGCAATGGCTTGGTCCATATTTGCTTCCCTCTGTATTTTAATACGATTCTGACAATCAGCACCGAGGGGGAATAAGGCTGGATTTTACATACGGCTGGATCCTGGATACGAACCTTTCCCTTTCCCTTCCCGTTTGAACTAGTGGCAGGCTCGATCTTCCGAACAAGTGGGTCCTTTTTGATAATAAGAGAAAGACCACCGGCAGGCTTGGTCCCGTGCGGTGAAGGTGACAATTCAGCTAACGTCGACGCAAGAAGATCCGTACGGGCATCATCTGCTCCTTGAAGCTTGTCACTCAAGACTCCAGAAAGGTCGAATGCATACTGATAATCGGAAAGAAGGGGTTGTGAGATGAATGGGATAGGAGCGGTATGCTCGGAGATGGATGACGAGGGGAGGTCCAAGATTGAAAAGAGGAGGTCGAACAACTGCTCGTTGTGTCCGCCTTCGAGAAGTGTCTGAACTATGGCATGAAATGAATCTACAAGGGACGCCTTTGTATACAGCCAGTCTCTTTGCCACCCAGCCACAGCAGCAGGATCCTGGACCTGGAGTGTCACTCCTCCGTGATAGTTTGCAAAATTGTCCAGCCCGGCATGGTAACATCTTGCAAGTGTCAAAATAAAGTCCTTGGTCTGCACGAATGATGTAACGATCGTAGGCCCGCAACGAAGAAGCTGTGACAACACGTAGGCCACCCTGCGAGTGGAGGAGGCCGATCTATTCTGCACGTCTTGCAGGCTCGCCTCAAAAGCCGGGACCACGTCAATCATGAAGCTCTCTCGAAGGGACGGTGTGGCCATGCATGATTCCTGGAAGATGAATTTCATAGAACTCGCATTTCTTTCTCCGTACGACACGGCCAGGTCGACAAGGACTGACACATCAAGGCCCTCTCGAATTTGTGCGAGCCGTTTTGCTAATTGAAGAGTCAACCTGCGAACTGAGAGTTCGGGAGGGCTCAATTTGGTCCCCTTGGCCTCATTGTCCAAGACTTGCAGAGCATGTTGCGCATCGTCCTGAGCGTAGGTACGCACAAATGTTCGGGCCCATGCAACGTCAAGATGGCTGTTGGGAAGAGAGACAGTATGGCAGAGAACTTTAGTTACAGCAGCCGTCAAAGAGTCGTACTGTGACCGAGGAAGGTAGCTTTTATCCTGCCACGGAGCATATCGTAGTGTGGCAGTAGACATTGAGCAAAACTTAAATAACCCTGTGGAGACAACTTCGGCACTTCAACGATCTAAGATCAAGACATTTCTTTGGGAACGTAAAGTATGTATCATTGAAGGAAATGCTCTTATTGCACAAAACGGGACAGATGATGGGTAAGTACCAAGAAACACGCATGAGAAAGGATAGTAAAAGCACAGAGCGAAAACAAGAAACTTCTCGCTCAGAATGCCCCACGGCCATCCATAACGATCACATGGCGTATCTGGTTGAACGGATTACTGTGAATATCAAGCTGGGGAAGTCGACTAGTCAAGCTTACTTCCTAGTCCACTCTCTTGCTGTCGCTTCATAACGAGGGCGGTCCGATTTGTACAACTGCACGTTACAGACTGGTTAGTTCAGATATGGAGAAGTAGCAACGACACTCACATGTGCAATATCAGGGACCAAAGGGTCGTCGGGGTTAGGGTCGGTAAGCATTGAACAGATGGAAAGGAGTACTAATGTGGAAATCCTATTATTGACCACGTTGAAAGCGGAGCGTTTAACTCACCTTTGGATATAGTCAATGCTGGCGACCATTGATCCCTCAGAATGTCCAGACAAATGCTACCATTGGCGTTGATATTTGGATGGTAGATCTTGGTAGTAAAGCTGACTTTAGGCGGCTTGAAGGGGTAATCGGTAGGAAAAGTTATAGAGAGGAAAAAGACTCCGCCTGCGTAGGGAGAGTCACCCTGTTTGTTGATCAGCCACGTGTCACGAGTCAAAAAGGCAAAAAAAAAGCTTACAGGCCCCATAATCGTCGCTTGCCATTGGAACATGTTATCGCCAGTAGGACCAGCACTGCACGAGGACGGTGGGTCTTTCCCAAGATCTTGCAACTCCTGTACAAGTGTTAGCATTCTAATCCGATATATATCACCGGAACTGCCAGCGAGGCTGTGTGTTCTCGACGATCTACCTTGTTAATGCGTTTCAGAGCCATGTAGTATGCTTATTGTTCGACTGAAGGATGTGCGAGGATGAGATCCCGTGGGGAAGACAGCGTCATTGTTATTTATGGTCAGAAAGCCACCGGGCCAGGATTGGAATAAGATCAAACGTCAGGTAGAACGGAGATCAATAGTTAGCATGAGAACACCATAAGTTCGTGAGCACTTACAAGATGTGAGGCTTGACGAGGAGTTGTAGGAAGAGGTGATGGTGGTGGCGGGATAAGAATCACTGGCTCGGAGTTGGTTCTGAGTTGGTCATATTTGGCTGTAGCGCTTTATAATCGCCTTCCTGTGCAACTTTTTATTCAACCTGGACACGCTGCTTTCTCATGTCTTTACTGATCCCTGATACATGCATCGATTGTTATTTTACTCCCCTTTGTGCAAAGGTCCTCCTCTGCAGGAGAGTCACATTCATTTACGGCCGGTACCGGATAAATTTTAGACTATGACCACTTCCTATCACAGCGCTGCTTTTTGGCCACTTTTCTCAGAGGGATCGTAGAGCCACGCACCAGCGAATCTCGTATGCTGGCGATAAAACACTCTTCGAGCTTGAGGTGTGACGGGAGTGTTATCGTCTGATTTCTTTTCTCAGCGGCAATCTCGAATGAGTCTAGGCGGCCGCATGGTATATTTCCGGCACCGTCACCTTGGGTGTGAGTCGTCGACAACCTCTGACGTAGATATGTAAGTCATCATTTTACAATGAGAAATGCGAGTACAGTAACCTTTGTCGCCGCAGTTGCATGGACAAATGCGATGCTGTCGGTTACTCGGATAGGGTCAGCTTTGCGCATGTGCGGCGCGGTGTTAATTTCTTCTTTCTGTAACCCTACTAACATCTACTTCATGGAAACGCCAAGACACACACGCAGCAGAGGATTTATGCGCGATGCTGACAGTAGGTCGCAGACCCAGACTTACTTATCCAGCACGTGGCTTTCATTATATTTCCTTCGCTTCTTGGGTGATAAGAAACACAGTACGTGCCGGGTAATGCATTCCCCACCTCAGGGTGTCGAGCCCTATACAGCACAAGTCGGTCGTCGCCGAATCCAAACTAACCAAACTAACCAGTGACGCGCGCGACTGCCAGCTGTTTTGGCCCATATTAGGCATTGGGCCAAGCTTTTGCTTAAATTATCATCACTTCCTTACCTTCATGACAGTTTTGTCAAGTAGTCCTTTTTCACTTGTTCAAAGCCAAACCCTTTCCCCCTCCTGTGTACGAGGACTTCGTATAACTTGAGTGGCAACGAAGTCGATTACTAGTATCTTCGGCGGTTCTCATCTAGAAGGTAAGTCCCAGGCCATTCTGCAGTCCTCACCCGGGTATTTCCTCCTCTGACAACGCTCGAGCGTCCCACACCATGCGTGTCGACGCCACCGCCAAGTGGGCTCTTGGAAGTCTTTCCCACACGCGCGTTCTTGCAACGTGCTCAAGCAATATTGCCGCGATCAGAAGCAAGGGCAGCCCAATGGCCAGAGGTGCGATATGGAGGCCTTGGGGGTATGTTCGCGTGAAGTTTGTATATTCTTCAAATAATATATGCAATCTGCATTCCCGGTGTGCAGCCGAAGCAGATAGCCAACGTGATAAGTTGCGGAGTCTTGCGCAAGCTTCACCTTCCTGCCAAGTACACAGAATGGCCTTTGGGAGTGCCTTCTTGTAGTAATACAGGTTGAGTCTCGTGCTCCAACTGAGAAAGCCAAGTCGCACCGTCACCAGAAACACTATTACTCCTTCGCTACAGGATGGGAAAGGGTTTACGGTAAGCGAGAAGTTGCCCATACCTGCTTATTTTGACTTTCACGGAGGTGAGTTCCGAAAACACCATCGCGGCTCTAAAGGCAAGTGCATCGAGGGTGCCACTTCCTAATGGCGTAAAGGCTTCATCTCGGCTGATCCAGCTATTTGTGCTCTCGGTCACGGTCCTTGGAATCTGCAAAAGCAATGAAAGTCCTCACCAAAGAACCTGGAGTTTCATGTCATTGGTCTGATGGTTTGCTGATGGTCATGGTTCGTGGAAAGCCCATTAGATGTCACGTGATCCATACCCAGGCTTAGTCAAAGCACTTCAGTCTTTCAGTGCCTAAGGTACTTATGGCGACAGGCCAGAGCCTACCGGATTTGCCTCCATACCATTTACAGCACCTTGTTTCCAATGTCAAGGAGCTTTTAGGTGGTTCTTCTCCAGGTGAAGTTGAGGATTTTGTGTATGACCAGCCATAGAATTTACTTCGTATTAGGCAGACCTTCCTCTCGTGCGGACCGTGGACCTGTTGAGGTGCGCTGCGCCCAAGCCCTTGGTAAATCCAATATGTTGTTATGATGTTATACGCCTAATACATTGCATATCGAGGCTCTGAGTTATACGTGGGTTGTTCGGACGGGTCTATACTCAGATATGCGTTCGTGGACTCTTTGGGATCTTCGGTGAGCTCCGTCCGTCGACTTCGCACTTCTTACTTACAAATTATTTTCAAGGCAGAGTCCTACCAACTTCTCACCCACCAAGCACTGCCGTCCGGTCATGCCATCGAACAAATAGTCCTTGCACCGAGTGTCGAAAAGGCTTTGGTTCTTTGTGGCAAGCAATATTATTGCTTCGCCTTTTTTCTTCCCTCTTACGTTACTATGTTGTGCCCCAGACCACCAGATCTACTTCTTCACACTTCCTAATTTGGAACCATTGGACCAGCTCATGAAACCAATCAGGAATGTAGTCACGTATGCACTCGATGATACACATCAGCAACGCAAACCTCCAGCAGATCGTCGGTCCCAGCCTCCGGATGTCGTTACCGTGTGCGTGTTAAAACGGAGCAGCATCGTTGTATACAGCCTAGGATTGCGATTACAATTTCGAAAGGTACGTGAAGACCTTCCAATTTCGCGGTCACAGTATCTGAGTGCGCGCGGTTCTCTAGGAAATACCGCTTCCGAATGGAGCTACACTGGGCCGCCTCTCAAATAAACATCTTTGCATAGCAGATCATGATACATACAACGTGATCGACCTTGAATCTGCGAGTTTGATCCCACTTCTTCCACTATCCCAGGTAGACTCGTCACCAGTCAAGTCACCAGTCAAGCCATCAATCACCGTCATAGGCGAGAGTGAATTCTTGTTGTTATCGTGGACGGGATCCAGTACACTTGGTGTATTCATCACCGGCACAGGCGATCCTGTTCGAGGTACATTGACGTGGAACATGCACCCCACGGCGCTATGTATGTGACACATCGACCTACTATAGGGGTGGATGCTTATTTCCTTGTAGGTTGCGACTACCCTTACGTTACTTCTCTCCTTCCCAATGGCAATATAGAGGTACATGAGCTCGAAACACAAGCACTTCGCCAGATCCTCTCGTCCACTAGTGCAATTTCCCCCATTGCACTGGGGAAAAGTACTCACGGCTTTGTTGTTCCACGTGATAACCAGAAACACACACTGGATCTTGTGGACTTCCCTCTTTTAGAGCCGGCCGCGCCCAATACTAGCGAGATAGAAGAAAGAGCAGCGGTCGGAGGACAGTCAAATTCCCAAACTCCAACGTCAGGGGATGCCACTCCCACTTCCTCATCCACGACAAAACATCGTACAAGACAGTCAAAGGCATCTATCCTTGCTGTCTGCACTGACGCCATTTACGCACTGGCTGTTCCCACGCTCATTCAGCAAATAGATACGCTAGTAAACGCTCATAAACTCAACGAGGCGACAAACTTGGCGAAAGAACAGCAAAGGAAGCTCGAGCAAAGGAAAAGGGCCTCGCACTCTCATAGTGCAGGTGAGCTCGAGGCTCAGGTAGCTGTCTTTTAACAGTTCTAAGTGCGGGGGAGTTATTGACCGAATACTACAGAGCGAAGAGGTTTCTTACGTGTACCAGCGGTTGGGGTACAAGTACCTTTCTGAAACATCCTTCGAAGATGCAGGGATCAATTTATTCAGGGGCAATGTTGATCCACGACTACTGGTACGACTCTTTCCCAGCCTCCGCGGAACGCTCTTATCGCCATCCATATCGCTTCCCGTCTTCTATGGCCTTGAATCTCAGTTGCGCTCCCTCAACAGTGTGGATACAATCAGTGAGCTACTCTCTCCCCATTCCCTCCCCGTCGCCACCCGCAGTGTCCCCCTGACCAGTCCTTCATTACGCTCCCCTTCCCTCTACTGGTTGCGGGAACTGACTTGCAGTCGTGACGAACCTAGTTAAGAATTACACCCCACACCTACAGCCCAATACACGATCCGCTCCTCCAACTTCCGAGTTGCGCAAGCTGCTGGTAGTGTCTGCAAGGGATATGTTGAGAGAGTACCTTCGCAAATGGAAAAATAAGGTCCTCTATAGTGGTGAGCCTGTGATCAAGGAAACCAGCCAGGTGAGGTTGCAGCGGGTGTGTGTATAGTGTTGCTGACATGGCTACACTCATTGCTTAGGTCATTGACACTGTAATGGTCAAGCTTCTTGCTGAGAGCGAGGACACCCAAGAGCTATATTCGCTCCTGGACTCCTCGGAGGATATCGTTGTCGAAGAGGTCGAGGAGACTTTGGTTCGGACGGGACAGTATCACGCTCTTGTCAAAATATATCGCAAGCGAAACGAAACGGGCAAATTGCTCAATGTTTTGTCGAAGTCCGCCATTTTGCTTTACTCGGCGAATGTTCACTAATATGAATAATACTAGGCTCGTAGATGGTGAATGGACGGATGAAGACATACAAGACCCACTCGCACAAATGATGGCCCTTCTAAATGAGACACGGGATCGCATGCTTATACAGCGGTGGGGTCTATGGCTTATCAAGCAGGATGCATCTGCCGGGCTCAAGGTATACCTTGCCACTGTTCTTTTAAATTGGGGCCTATGTTTACCATTTACGCATGAAAGCTCTTGATGTCCGGTGACGGGAAGCGATCGACCAAGACCGACGACAGCGTCTTACTATCTCAGATTGAAGCTGTCGACGCTCAAGCAGGGCAACAATTCCTTGAATACCTCGTCCTCCACAAGCACAGCAACGTAGCATAGTTTTTTTTATCAAGCGTTAGATGCTAATGCTGTTTCAGGACCCTGGTTTACATACCCGACTAGCTGAGGGATATATTGACCAGCTGAATCTAGCCCTGCAGACTGGGGAGGTGCTCGAGTTCTTTAAAGACTCAGGTACATCCCTTTGTACCTTAGCAAACAGCGTATTCACTGAACTTTCTAGCTTTTGAATACTCCATCCAAAACAGCACCATTACGTTTCTTACGCATCTCGTCACTACCGTCGATGCATCATCACCGTTGTACGAGCATGTCCGTACACGTTGTCGTGCAGCGCTTTTCTTGCAAGGCTCTAAATTTTACGATGAGCGTGCCATGTTGGACAAATTGACACCATGGGCGGATATCCTGGGATTTGAGGTCGCCATTTTGGATGGCAAGGTAAGCCATAACGTTATATTTCGGCCTGCTTTCTAATGC
This sequence comes from Gautieria morchelliformis, assembly GCA_015179125.1. Classification (NCBI taxonomy): domain Eukaryota; kingdom Fungi; phylum Basidiomycota; class Agaricomycetes; order Gomphales; family Gomphaceae; genus Gautieria; species Gautieria morchelliformis. Next base: position 107,919 of record WHVA01000284.1, read on the forward strand.
AAATCTTCGTAGCTTGGAAAGCACACAGATGCCCTCAAGGCGCTTGTGCACACCCTTCGAGACACCGCTTCGGCTGATGCATACTGTGCCCTCGGAGGGTGTGCTGTCTCGCCAAAAGTGGCTCAACTGGTTGGTGAGCGGCTAGGCCTCCAGGCATGGGCCGCGCTCGTTGTCGGAGGTACCTCCGGTAATGGTTCCTCCTCAAGGGGCAGTGCGAGGAATAATGTCAACCTGGAGGAGAAAAGGGGTGAGTTGTTGCAGGTACTGTTGAAGGTGTATATGAGTGGGGGGTATGTTCCACACGTTTTGATGATATATGCCACGGCTTATTGTCGACTAGCGAAGCAACTGAAGGCCACACGGCGCGCTTGCTTAATTCTCAAGGGGGGAAGCTGGATGTATCGGATGTATGTTTGTTGATAGCCTTATTGCAGTTGACTTACTGGAGATTTACTCTCTGTACGCAGGTTTTGTCGCTTGTTCCAGCAGGTTGGCCCTTGAACGTTGTATCTTCCTTCCTTGCACGATCGCTGCGGCAGTCAGTGCACGAAAAGTGTGAAGGTGAAATCTTTAAAGCGGTGTGTTTAGGGCAAAACCTGGAGGTGGGTTGCTGATCAGTCTACCCCCGTGGGAGCGTCACTACCATTTTCTGATGTTCTATACAGGTGCGAGATGAGGCATATACGCTCACCCGAAATCAGGGTGCTTTCATTCAAGAACCTGTGGAGGGCGCACAGTCAGGCGCACCTCCATATGAGCAGGAGAATGCACTTCTGGAGAAAGAGATGGTGATTTTGGACGAGAAAAAAGTCGAAGATATAACTCCGCAGGATCTAGAGAAACAACGTCCACGGCATGGAGAACAAGGCATAGATGGGGCGATCTGATCACTTGATATGCTTGTGTAACTTGTTGCCGTTTCGATTTGATTACAGTAAAGGGACTAATTATAGTATGTATGCCATATGTATTTTACACAGCCGGTTTTATTAGAGTACTGTAGAACGCCCTCGGTTTGCCCTGTTACTGAGAGCCTTGCTCAAGTACGACGATGACTCACGCATGCAGAACCAGACTCAGGCAAAAGGGTGGGAGGCTTGTACGCCACTACCCTGCTCTGAAGCATTAATGTCAGAATCTTCGGGTTCAGTTAGGGTATCCAAACTTCGTTCTCGCTACGCTGTGATCCACTGAGAATACTCGGACGCTCTACGCGGGAACTTGAAGCTGAAGGGGACTACAGACTCACGATGCCTCAACAAGGCATCTTTGACAGTTTGTGGTGCAGGACTCGGATGTCGTAGTAGCCGGCCCCACGGACAAATTAGGAGTCGACATTGTAACTGTGCCTTATATTCAAATACCAATGGATCCTGGATTCTGTCCCGTTCCATATTGACTTCCCGTGATTTCCTGATGGATGGAACTGATCATCAGGCTCTGCCCCACAAGGTCGCCGTCGCTGAGCGCTGAACATTGGTCGGATTCGTGAGAGCGCCCCCCTCCCATGTGGTCTAACCGAGGTGAGCTACAACCGTCTACCTACATACTTATAGCTGTCAGTGATCCTGATACAGTCAATCATAGATAACACCGAATCGACAGGGCATGCTCTAAGCCTGGGACCAAGAAGCAAGGAGGTTGATGTAGAAGACGGATCATGTAGCTAGTGCGAGGCTGGGTCTCAGCTACCATACTCTTCTATCGGTATCTATGTCATTGATATACAGGCTGTCAGCCTCGGTACACGTTCGCGCTCCTCATGGCAAGTATCACGACTGGACAACTCGAAGGGATATACCAAACTCGTTATTTCAGTGGTGGGTCTTAATCAATGAAGGGACCCGGGGAAGGCGCTAGGCTCACCCAATTTACTTACAGCGGCTGGGATCACAATTCTGATTCTAGATCACACCCTTACGTTCAACAGAGAACGAACACTTGTGTGGTCATTGCGAGGGGGATATCTGAAATGGGCGTTCCTTATCAATCGATACATTGTGCCACTCGTCTTGATTTTGTTCGTGCATCGTATGTTGCCTCGTCGTTTGATTTGGAATTAAATTGACCCCCACTTGTAGTGGTGAGCGGAATTAGCGACCTTGGTCTCTCCGATATGGCACGCCGCATTTATCATATTACTTATGAGCAACTACTGATGCAGAGGATAGCTGTAAGAAAGTACAGAGGCCGTTTGGTATCCGAAACTCACGCGCAAAGTGCATTTTAGGTGCCAGGCTTGTACTGTCATGACTTGCGTCGTTGGCCTTATATCGATGTCGGTCTCGAACTGTAAATGTCTGCTCCTTCGATGCCTGTCACCTGACCGATGTGGCTCCAGCTTTGATATTATGGAAGGTTCGGAAGCTCTGGGACGGCAAGGAACGTGTAATTATTGCAACACGCCTTGCATTCCTTGTCTCCCAGACCGGACTTCTCATTGCACTAGGCTTCACGGCCGCTGAATTAGTATGTAAGTACTGTTGCTTCCTGAATTTGCCTGTCTCCTTACGTCCAGGCCCTCTTTGAAGCGCATAACATACATTTCAACCCTCTTTTGACGATGTGTGTAATAACTAAACCCTCAGTATCATGGAAGGGCGTATGGGCAATAAGCGTCAGTATGGGTGTTACTCGAAGTCACTGTTTAACATATACCTCACTAGCTCTCCCTCGACATTTTCACATTCATAATGGTTTGCTTGAACGCGCTGAGTCGGCCGCGGGGGAGCCATACTCTTCTGACGAGAGAACTCTATCGGGATGGCGTTTTTTTCTTCATCGTACGTCAATAACTAGTATACTGATATGCTCCGACTTACCTGTGCTGCACTTATGAAAGGTTGTTTTCTGTAATTACTAGCATTTCTTCAATTGTCGCGATTCTGAAACTGGTTCCCTATTTGAAGCACTACGATGCACGAACCTTGCTCTGGCGATTTTATCTGATGTGCGTGTTCGGAATTCTATAATATCTATCTAATTATTCGCCGGTAATGGGTTCATTAGCCCTCTAGACTGCTACTTGGTGTCAGGTACGCAAACAGGCTTCTCGATGCCTATCAAGCTGATACTCCTCTCAAGCTTCACTTGGTCACTGATGACGACCCTTCTCTCCAGGATGATTATGAATTTCCGACTGGTTGAGATAATAACACAGTTGCGCGTCGACGAGGCTGCCGTCTCGCTCATGGCAGCTTAGCCCAAAGAGTAAAGTTGGGTTGTAACTCGTACATTATACTGCATACAAGTGTCATCTCTGCGTGTCCATCATGCCAATCAAATTAATTGCCCTCTCCACCGGCTGGAAGATTGTGTTGTGCGGATGTTTAGAATTCATTTCTCAGTGACAGTAAGGGGTTAGACTTCAAGTAGAGTTTATTAAAAGGCAGCGACGACATCGTTGGCTGTAATATGCCCTAGGTGCGACTCAAGCGCGAGCCTTTACTCCTGACGGTTTAAATCTGCGTTAGCACCTGCGGCATTCGGACCTGGTGCTACAATATTGCATGCGGGCAGTGTCGTAGCGCGATTTACTTGAGGGGTCTGGAGAAAGTCAGAGACAGTTGTGTGCTGTCAGCTCACCTATACGTACCTGACAGAGAGAGTTGGGAGGGACGTTATTGAGCTGGATATTAACCAGGGCGCAGTCCGGGATCTGGCTACGCTGTCCGTTCGTGCCCACCTTGTACGGCCTAAACATACAGAATAATCAAGTCAGTGATCTTTTATTGCGGGTATGCTGGATAATGATTCACCCTTGGGCATTGATAAAAAACTGTAAAGATGGAAGTGAGTATGATGCAAAGGACTGTGCGCGAAAAGAATGATAGACCTTCAGATCGTTTCCCTGCGCGCCATTTTCCGACCCAGGAACGCAGCGGGTAGCTGCCTCGGGTCCTCCTGGCCTGGCAATGTTGAACCTATGTTGTCATGGGTGTGAAGCATATGTATGCTCTGCAAAAGGTCACACGCACGGAAATTCGTCACACTGGCGCTTTGCTTGAGACATCTTATTCCATCCAGAAGCCTTACGAGGAGTAACAGTGGCGCTGCATTTATTGTCACCGCGACACTCGCCCTGAGCTCGACCACCATTGTTTCGATCGAGTGTGATCTGGATTGTGTTGTCCATACCGGGCACAGCTGCCTGTATCCCTGTGGCCTTGCCTAGTGCATGAGTTGTGAGTCGTCTTTCGGGACCAAGCAAAAAAATGGACCAAGGACTCACAAACCATGAAGAAACATGCATTCTGGCATATATTCGGGAACCTATCGCAGTCAAGCACATAAGTTTCAACTTGGGCGGCATTCGCAGGCGGTCCGCAGGCTGTAGCTTGACGTCTCTGCAAGTGGGCGGCATCCGTCTATATTGATGTCAAGTTAATAGGAGTTTACCTCGAGAGTGTATTTCCGGACGTACCTCGCTTGGGCCCAGAATATCATCCCATCGGGTCGTCCACTTGGCACTCCTTGCGACTGTTCGATTTCTCTCCTCGTCGTAGGCGTAGATGAGGCTACGGGAAGCTACGCTCGGCGAGAAGAATATACCATCGTTAGGATCACTTATGGGAATTGTCTCAATGAGGATGACATCTAATAATGCTCCGGAAACATACTTGGACAAATCATTGGGATCCGTAGGAAGAATGTTTGAATCCGCTGGGTCCACGATGACTATTAGGCGCGAGGATGGTCATACAGCTGAAATGCACTGACATGATGGGGTAGGTGAAGCGGTATTGGTACTAGCAGTCTGGGTAGATGATGATTCGTTGCTGCTTAGGCTTGAGCTAGTAGGTAGCGTGGCATTTGTAGGCATGGAGACCGCTGAACTAGAGGTGAGGGCGGGAAGCGTCTCGTTGGCGGATGCCGAGCCGGTAATGAGGGGAGGAGAGCTGGAAGATACAGAAATTGACGACCCAAGGGTGGCAGTGGCATTCGCGGATGAAGCCAAATTTGTAGGCATGGAGACCGCTGAACTAGAGGTGAGGGCGGGAAGCGTCTCGTTGGCGGATGCCGAGCCGGTAATGAGGGGAGGAGAGCTGGAAGATACAGAAATTGACGACCCAAGGGTGGCAGTGGCATTCGCGGATGAAGCCAAAGGCGATATCGAGCGTGTGATGCTGGAAGATGTTGCGCTCAGAGGCGATGAAACGCTGGTAGCAGAAGTCTTGGCAGCCGAGACGGTGGAAGAGGTCGTAACAATTGTTTTTTTGGGTGTCGGAGCAGGCGTGGCATTAGGTTTTGATTTAAGAGCGTTTGTGGATTTGGGGGTTACTGCGACAGATGGTGAAATAAAGGACACTATTAAAAGCGTCATCATCACGACCAGCGTGAGCGTAAAGGAACGAATGGCCATGGCAGCAAGTGTAGTTAATTAAAAGGTGGTCAATAAGAAGGAATCCTACGATGCGCTTGTCCAGCATATCTGGTTATTTTATATCGTCCAGCCACGTCCGAAACGGTAACGGATTACAATGCCGTAGTTCCGTAGTGACCTGATGGTTTCACTTTAGCTGTTATCTCGTACAGTTGTCTACACAATCAAAGGGTTTTTAGGGCGCCGTGACGGAATGCAGGGTATGTCGCGATCATCCCGCCCTGATGGTTTCACGTACCCGAGCTGTCATCTCGTACAGTTATCTATACAATCAAAGAGTTTTTAGAGCGCCGTGACGCAACGCGGGGGATGTCGCGACCATGTCGCCCGCGTGGCACTGTCGAGGGTGAGCTGAGAATTGCGAGCATCCAGATGTCAACTTGGTGTGGCCTTGTATCGCGGGGTCTATACTCAGGTAATTGGTGGAGAGCAAATGACAAGGGGCATGAAACCTCTAAGGTCGCACTTGTCTTGTAATGCTGGCTGGACACGCCTCACGCTTTCCTATAGGCGTGGAGCAGATAACGGTAGTCCTGGATGGATACCTCCTGTCTATGGGAGTCGCCATATTCCTTAGACATTGCTAGACTCGTGACCGCTGTTTGATGCAATGTGTGGGCACAACAAGTCTCAGTGTGGACCGGCCAACTACGAGCCTAAAATTTCGGCATACAGTATTGAACACACGAGGGTGTCTGACTGTTATTCCTTGCTCCGACCAGTTTGGTATCCATACTAGAGAAAACCTGAATCACCTATGAGAAAACTTGCAGTATCTGTGGAGTGATTTTAGCAACCGATGACTCCATCATCGGGCGTAGAGTCGCCATAGACGTACTGCATTAATAACTAGTGTTTTCCAGGCTCGGGCCCGGCTTGGTCCGTCCCGGCTCACTCGATTTCAGGGCCGGGACCGATCTGAAAATGCACGTTCGCTGGACACCAGGTAGGGATCTTTGAGCCAGCTATCTGGGTCGGCTGGCTCTTTTAGGAGATTCACTAGACATTAGATCAGGGACAAATACGGAATAAACGAGGTGGATTGAATGCTCACTGGGAGCATCAGTATTCTGACCTGTTTCTTTTTCTTTGCCCTTTCCACTAGCTCCAGATCGTCCTGAGAAGCGCCCAAAAGCCCCGGCTTTCGGGCCCGGCTCGGGCTCAGGGACGGGACTCGACGCCGGCCTCATAACGGCTTGCACCAGTCGAAAGCCGCACCCTGGTTCCTGGCTAGTAATATTTAGGCGCCTTTATAAAGATAGCTGAGACGGCAGCGATTCACGAAACCCTTGCTCACAAGTACGGTGACGCGGGGAGGGCGGCCGTGGCCATTTGGCCACGGCCTTTTAGCCATGACAAACCTTATGGACCCTAGTAGTGCCCTATGTACGACGTTATCTTATCTTACCGATTCAGTATGCTATGACGTGCCTGTCGCTGCAGCAGCTTTATGCAGCTGTACCCGGGGCTCATGAGTGTACCGCACGACAAGATAGTTTTGTATATACATCTAATCCGTCATCTAAAGCCTCAGATTGCATTCACCCAGTGCTCATCAGAGACCAACGCTCCCGAAGGACTACCGCTCGCTCTGCATGAATTCCTTCAACTCGCGGTGGATATCGATGACCATACAGCACGTCTATGCTGGAGTGCGCTCAGGAAAATAGCCTGGGATGATGTTCTCAACGTGCAGCTTGACCCGCGAACTCTGCTACGCCTTTTTCTTGAGCATGGTGTGAAGGCCTGCGTGCGTAAGTACTTTCCTTTAGTCTTCAACACGAATAATGGACTGATATCTAAAGGAAGGTATGTATGAATTTCTACCGCCTGTCCGCACTTGCACCCAACATGACTGTCCCAAATACATGCATGCACCTGGCCGGGTACCCGATCTATGTGAACCTAGAACATTTAGAGGAACATTGTTCACCCGTGCGCATGGTGCCATTCCTGTATGTACAACGTCAACTTACTGTCGCGGTCTGTCACTTGTTTTATTACGCTGTCGAGTACTGATAAATCCCTAGGCTGTGGCACTCGCTACCATTATGACTGTTATGTGCGCAACAATACTCGCACATATTATCCACCCGATACCAGTTCTCTTCCCCATGCTATCCAAGTGACACCACACTTCTTCTTAGAAATCACCCTTTGTGAACATTTCACAGTACAAATGAGTATGAGCTGGTATGTATTTCAAATCTAAATACTGTGGAAACACAGCCTACTTCCGCCTTCCTTCATGATAATCAGGATGTCTGCACAAAATTGTGCTCGTATTTACAACGAAGAAGCTCTGTCACATCCCTGGATGGCCTCACTGCCACGCAACTGGCCAGTGGCTTTCGAACTCGACTATCAGCTCGTTTCCGAAGCATTTACCATACATGCTCTTCTCGATTGGCACCGTAAGCATGGCATGGCTTTGCAAGTTCCTCACAAAGCGCCAACGCAGGCTGCACGATGGCATGAAGCCCTTGCGGCATGCAATGTGGCTATGGCGGGCACAGGGCAGCCTGACTGGAATCATGCATGTGCTCTCTGTACAAAGCATCTGAAGGACGAAAACGGCAAGATTTATGGAGCCTACCGTTCAGTAGTGACAGATGGCATTAGTTTAGGCCATCCATGTTGCGGGATACATGATTGCAAAGAACCGCTGGTAAGCAAATGTGCAGAGCAAGTGTGCTGTGGTGGCGTGTCGAGAGCAGTCAGAGAAGCTGTTTCGAACATGCTCTATTCCAAAGCATCGGGCTATGGAGGATCATTACCATGAACGAGGCCGAGCAATGTTCCAGCTTGGCCAGCGGCTCGCGAAGCTGGCAAGTGCATCAACCCCAGACAAAAACGCCGAGGTCCTGTTTGAGGTCTCAGATGAGGAAAACGAAGAAGTACACCTCGACGAAGATGGAGGATTAGTAATGGCCTTTTTCCCCGCAGCTGCCTATTCCTCCACAAGCTGTGGCCATTGGTCGTGATGTAGAGAGGCAACAAATGGGTAGCCGAGCAACAGGCCACCTGAGGCCTGATTAGTAGTAGTCTTGATCAGGCTGGCACCCAGACGGGGTGGCAGACCCGCCATAAAGGTTGTGACCATCACATGCTTACTGGAGTCTTGACTATAAATATCACGTCAGTCCCCTTGCCTGCAACTTGAAAATCGTGCATAGTTGCACTGTTGCCGTGGCCTTCCCTGTCTTATTCATACATCCGAGTCAATTTCTTATTCTTGTCCAGGAATTATCTTCGTTGTCTTATTCAAGCCGTCTTTACAGCCCTCTTTCCAACCCTTGTCGTGCGTATAGTAAGTACTCAGCCACGCCTTCAAGCGATGGATCAACAGTGTAATTTACAAGATCCATTCAGCTTGGCCAATTCGCCAGTGAGCAATCAATGTAGCGTAGTCAATTCTTTGTAGCAAAAGATTATGACCAGGCTGAAAAATAACAAAAGCTTATGGCCAAAGTGGGGGTCGAACCCAAGACCTTCGAGTGAAGACTATACAATCTATTAGCTCGACGCTCTAACCAACTGAGCTATTCGGCCGATATGCAAGTCTGTCATTTTACTCTAATAACACACAGATAAGCTCATCAGTATCACATATAGTATTCGTCAGGAATGACGTGTTACATTGATAAGTACACGGAAGACAAATGACACTAGGAACATCTGAAACATGCTAAAACTATTGGGAAAATAGAAACCGGGGAAATACTATCGTTCTAATAATGCCATCGGCAGGCGTCTACAGTTGAATGCGCTCCTTTTTGGGCGATATGCCGACCTTATCTTCACGCCGTTGGCGCCGTCTGAATATTTTCATTACTGAACGCTCGTTTAGAGGGGCGACTGGACCGCTTGGAGGGCTTGCTGACGCCGTTGATATTGTTGTTCGAGGGGGCAGGCGGCGGCGATTTATGACGGATTTCCTCAAGGATCGCTCGAACCTGAACAAGTCGGCCAAGTTAGCAAGGGCGAAGGTTAGAACAGTCGCACAGTACCTTTTCAACGATGTCCTCTACGACGTCTTTGACACCCGCCTGGACGGCGGTACCGACTTTTGGGATCTTCTGCCCAAGCGGGTCGTCGGAAGAAAGGATAGTGCGAAGGTTGCTGGTTGTGTCCCTGAGCGTGCAGGAAGTTTTCGATGTAACAGAGGAAACGAGTGGCTAGGTAGTCAGCGGGTGGTCAGCGGAATGTATGCGGGGTAAATAGACAGCATATACAGCCAGTTTTTCGAGCTCGGAGAGAACAGCTTGTGCGAGAACATTCACGCGAGACGCAGCGCCTTCAGAGCGGGAACGGACAGCAGCGAGGAGAGCAGAACTCTGTTGGGTGAAGCTTGTGAGGGTGGCATGAATGTTCTTTCTGGAGGGGTGTCAGCGCACATATAGGGGGGGGAGGGGGGGGGGGGGGTCACGCATACTCACACGAGCGCGTTCTGGTCATCGCCAGGAGTGCTAACTATGTCATCTTTGAGGACGCGGAGTAGGGCATATGCACGCTGAACCTGGTACTCGTCATCAGCATCGGCCGTGGAGTCTGACTTGGCCTTTGAGTCTGCATCAGCGTCAATCTTCTTCACAACAAAGGAGAACGAGTCGACAAGAGGCGTGAGGGACTAGGGGAAATTAGACGGGGGTAACAAAGGCATGAATGCAGTTCGGCACACCTGGTCCATGGACTTTGCCATGCCATAGGCAGGCTTGACGACGCGGGAGTCGGCGACAGACCTGACATCGCTCCAGACCTGCTCTGGCTGGCTCTCAAATGGATAGGGCCACTTTTCCTGGGCAATGTCGAGACCCTTGTTGGCCGCACGGTCTCCGTAGGACAGGAATGGGGCAAAGGGGAAGTGGCTAGAAGCAGACTGGAGATAGGGGGTGAGAGTGGAGGAAACGGACAAGGACAGGGTGTAGGGGGTGCGAAGCAAGGGTGTGGTAGACAGCTTGGAATGGAGAGAGGAAATACCGCACTCCACGATGGGAATATGAGAGACGCGCAAAAGGGAGGTGTAGGAGGTGTAGGACGGCGTCGACTGATTTTCTGTCTGAGTGGACATTGTGGAGGACGGCAAACAGCTTTATCGCGCTCTTGTCGCGCTTTGGCTTATAACGAAACCCAGTTGCATGTGAAATATACGTTGTGCACACAAACGCCCACAAGTTTATCGCTTTACAGTCCAATCATTACACCTCAAATTTGACGTATTCGGTTATTCTGTATCGGCTGTATATCGCGGGGGCAACGATCTGCCTCCATTCTCTAGATGTTCAGCTTCTTGATTACAAGGTTAGCCTAAAGTGCACAAGCAGAGTCTTTCTTGAGGGCCACAGCCAAAGCAAGGGTTCTGTTTACGCACTTAAGTCACGTCAACATGTTATCTAGCTATGCTACAAGTGGTGATTGTTTCAGACGGTCCTGGCTTCTCTTAGATTCGTACACAGTATCCCCTCAATTAGTGATTGATGATAACCTTCTACCACCGTTGTCCCTGGACCCCTCGCGCCAGCGCAGGTCTCCTCCTCGACGACCTGACATCCCTCCCGGGTCTGATGCGTTGCTCCTGCTCCATGCGTCGTGCAGGAGGAACATAGACGTCGACCTTCCACACAGGTGGGGGCCCCTCTGACGGCAGATTGGTTTGTGGTGAGCTCGATCGGTGCGTCGCATTAGGTTTGGCACTACGGTCATGTGCAGCTGCAGGTGCAGGCGCAGACGTATTACCGCTGGCGCTACGCTCGTAGTCGAGTGCCTGGTGTGCCTCAAGGATTCCACGGCGAGTCTTGCGCATGATCACGGGGAAGGCAGCGATGGCAGGAGGTGCCGAACCCTGTGAGAGCGGCGACATGGCAAGAACCAGGAGCTCATCACGAGTGTAGACTTGGCTGTCTGTAGGTAAACTATGAGCAAACCAGGTCGAGATGTGTTGGTACGCGTACGCGAACTTACGAGCAGAGCTCCTAGAGGATGTCGACGCAACTGATGTCGAGACACTACTGGAGGACTCGGCGGGAGACGCAGGTCGATTGATTGCCATGGGAGAAGACATGAGTGTATCAACTAGCGCTGCGAAGTGCGTGACGAGGCTCGAGGAGGATGCGAGGCTGTAGATGAGTGATGAGTGACGTCTGCCTCTCCGTAGTTATATATACAGAGACCCGACTACGAAATGCTGACACGATAGCATGTCAGCACAGCTAAGCACAGTTGTAGAAGTTTCGGCCAGATGCTTCCACGTTTAGAGTACGTCGCAGCTGGTTGACTCTAGAAACTTCCGTCGCTGCGTGTCCGAGCGCTTACCACTCACGGGAGATGACACAAAGTACAGCATAACGTCATGCCACAGTAGAGTGGGGATGGCTTATGAGCATTCTTATATGGCGAACATACAAGCTGGCCATTGCAAAAACGAAAATAATGAACGTCTAGACATCGATGAACTCTTTTACGCTCTCCAACCACTTGACATATTCCTGCGCACGCAATTCAATGTCAGTCAGCGACAGGCACAATAAGTAGGGGTAGTCTCACTTTTTGTTCCTTGTGTTCGGCAAATTCGGGAATGAAGAGGGCGAGACCCTCAGCGATGCCACGTTCGCGCAGGAACTTTTCAAATTCTTCTTGCACATTCACATCCAAGTGGTCAAACTGAAAGGCACGTGATGTTGTCAACTACGGACGAGAATACGGAAATACGCTAGCCACGCACCTGCGGACCGATGTAGAGACCCCGTCGTTTCCAATCAGCATCCGCAGTGAGCTCTGTAGCGAGTTGGGCATCGGGGTAATACGCGATGTTATCGAGTGAAAAGACACCATCCTGGCACAAAGCGTCGATGCTCAATGCTCCACGACCTCCATTGGGCTATATGATCATACAGTTCAGTATAATCGTACCGAGGAGAGTGAAGCATCCGCTAACCTTGGAGATGGTAATGGAAGTCCGGATAGGGTATGAGGGACTGGTTTCTTCGTCCTCAGCTTCACTGTCGCCGCCTTCCTCATCCTCCGGGTCTAATGCTTGCTGCTCCGAGCTGGTGTCGATATCCGCGATGGAGAACATGACCCGAATTCTACACATCGAATCGTGAACACCGTGAACAAGCCCTAAGCTTCAACCTGAAACCTACTGCTCGTTGCCAAAGGTACGCTGAAGAGTAATCTCATCGCTACCGGGTGTTTCTTCGACCTACGGCACTTGATGAATGCCAGAATAACTCGAAACGGAGCGTACCAACATTCCATATTTGTTCCGCCTGGAACGCTTTTAAAAACTCGGGCATATCCTCCTCCACCATCGCCTCTTTTTCATATTTAATCTCTTCTTGGAGTCTCTGTGACAGAGTCGCGTCCGCTGCCACAGAGGGTTATTACACGCTCATATGCAGCGTATTACTATAATGACTTACACGCTCCCTCTTCCCGAGTCAACGCAGACGCAGAGAATGTACGTGACTGCAGTGGGCTGACGGGACTCGCGACAATGAACCGTGCCGACTGTTGAGGGCTGACAAATCCAGGTCGGGCGGGAGATGCACAGCGCTGGGCGACATTTCGCGCAGAGAGCGCACGATACGAGGTGGTGAGGGCTCGAAGTTGGCGTGAGGCAGACATGACCGACGCTACTACAATTTTTTTTTGCACTCCGCTCGGCAGGCACACCCGACAAGCAGATTGGTAATATAATTACTAAAAATATCACCCCGGACCCGCGCTCCTGGTCCGGTTCCGATGTACATCCGATGTAGCGGGGCGGGCAGCTACCTCGCCTTATTGCGAATTACCAACTTTTTCGGGCTCATCATCCACTTTGAAGTAAAGCATCCTCGAGAGGTTCCGTGTGAACTTACAGTAATTGCGTGGACGCTGCCAGCGGAAGCGGGATGGGGATGTCGCTGTCGTCGAGTTGATACACCACAGTACACCGTGAGCTATTTGCTACCCCCGTGCGCATTCAGACGGTCAACCGCGAATTTCACAATGAACGATATGTAGCAAAATAAGTACACAGGTACTTACAGTAATTTTCGAGTCGCGTTGTGGGTGTCCATGGACGCGTTGGGCAACGGGCATCTTGAGGCGCACACCCACATGAGGCGCACACCCACATGAGGCGCACACCCACACTCACCATTCGATGTACCCTGATTATGAGTATCTCGGCGTTATGCGCTGTAACAGCAATGTGGCTACCTCCTCATGTAACCGCATTAATGTGCCTAGCTTGCCTGAGGATATCATCCTGCAGATTTGTTTCTGGCTTAGCGTCAGCGATATATTGTCTTTACGTTCGGTGTGTTTTGGATTCATTCTTGCGTATGTCAAATATCTAGATTATACTATGTACAGGCCAACAAAGCCATATATGGTTTTACCCAAAACTCAAGCGTTTGGCTCTCTCTTCTCCGCCGTCTGACGATCGCTCTCCCGCCCGCTCAGCCTGTGTTTCCCGGTTCGCTCGGTTACAATTCTAGACTTACTCTCGAGTTTTTCGTTTCCCGTGCACTAAAGCTGGAACAAAACTGGAGAGATTATAACCCGCTCCCCAGCCACTACAGGTTTAACGGTCATCACCGTGTCCTCTCCATGCGATGCCTTCCGGGAGGAAAGCATATGGTTACAGTCTCTCAAGATCCCGAAACAAACCAGGAATCTGTCGTGGTGTGGGACATGAGTTTTCGTGATCGTCGTAATCATATAGCCATCGCAATGTTAAATTCAGAAACCCCTGTCCAGAAGCTTCACGCACGATATGCTTCGACAGACGACCATATCTCTTTGTTTGTCGCATTCACCAGACCGCCTGAAGAAGGGCAAGTTTATGTCTGTACCAAATGAGGTTATTTTTTGACCAATCTTCTTCGCTGCAGGAGGACTGTTATTACTGCTGCCTTTGTACCGGTTGAAACGTTACACACCCTGTCAAGTCTTTCACCTGGCTCGTCGGATTTTCTGGAGTATAGCAGAGTAGATCCTAATCCCTTCACAAGGGTTCTCGACACACGAACGCGGTACCCTGTTGGCGCGCTGTCCCTCAGCGATATCAATGGTTGTCCGCTATTAGCAGTCGTACATCGGCCTCGTACGGTGGTGTTCTTTGACTTGCGCTCGGGAACGCGAGCGTTAATAAAATTAGCTGCTGTGTCTGGCTATCCTCAATGGGTTGGTACTATTGAAATATCAAATGTTCTACGATTGATTGATTTAGAGTCCTTCCCCGCCCTGCATAGCGCCATAGCATTTGGGATATAAAAATACTCTCCTCTCAAGAACAGGTACTAGTGATCCGCGTGCTCATCGGGGAAGTGGACATGATGGACACCAATCCCTTAGTTTTCGAGATATATGATATACCTACGGGGGAGACCGAAGTCGAAAATGCCATTCCACTTGAGAGAAAACTGATCCTGGAACATAGCGTCGATGGTTTCTTCGTAAGCGACGGGGATGCCTCTTGGAATTATAGGATCCATTCCAGTCCGGACGTTCCCATGCTTCACAAGCTTTCTAAATGCCCACCGCCTCCCATATCTATCTTCGTGACCACGAAGGCACCGAGGGGCTTCATACACTTTGTGATGCTCCCCGAAGTAATCAACGACGGGCTGACCAGTTCTTCGACTGATGTCACAGAATATATCTACAGACTTCCGTTGGGCCCTCGTGCTCAGTACGAATGGGACGAAGAGGAGCAAGCGGTGATCCTTCCAGGAGCATACCACTCTGTAGTTTGGATGCGGTCTCCGCGACGTCAGCCCCCTGAAGGAAGAGCGATCATCCGCCTAGCTGTGTATCGTACTGAAGGGTATACCTTCTCCGACTCCATGGATACCGGTCATACCAGTTTATCTGCCACAGGTTCGGAAAGGGAATACAATCACAATTCCGATGATGATACAATGGGCGTGGACTTGGGACATGGCGCCAATGGCCAGCTTGGCGAACACCCCCGAAAGCGAGCTATGAAATACCCTGTGGTACCCGTTGAAGTTGCACGTGCGATGCGCAATGGTACTCGGTGCCTTCAATTTGATGAATGGTTGGGTCGGTTATGCATAGCGACCACCGAGGACAACTTCATTCAGGTCCTTGACTGGTCGGTATAATCACTCCCATGCATGGCCACCCTGGACAGTAATTTAGTATTCTTTCGACTTTCAACTTATCCGGAGTATGAATATTGTATAATGGTATATAATATGGTCAAGTTAGTTTACAGGTTATTTGTAACTTACGGGCATCAGTCGAACCTTCTAGTCTTTTGCTGGTCAGGCAGACTGTTGACCTAACAGGACCGGGGACAGGCACTAGCTATTCCAGACTCAGAGCAAGGGTGACGGTTGACTATTGTGATAATATATCACGAACAAATGAATGACTGCTATCGACTCTCGTCGACTATCACTAACGTACCAATCAAAAAAACTTGTAACAATCATGTTGATCGATCGTACTCTATGTTAGCCATATGTCACTGAGGGTTAGGACTGCCGGTGAAATTATACATGGTGCCTGCAGCTTTCCCATGGTTTACCAGTTGCAGAGCAAGGGTTGAAACGTTGACATCGTGCGACCCATAACTTATACAGTAAAATACGGCCCGGGAGGCGGCACCGAACTCACAATACTGCGGATCCACTCTTCTAATCGGCTGCGTTTGCAAAAGAACCAAGTCCGATTTAAGACTCGATCTATGAGCTTATATAGAATTCTTCTGAGACTTTGGCTACGTCACTCTGTGGCACGTGCATGCTAAGGACTCATAGAAGGGTATTGAATTGAAATCCAGACTCGGATCATAAGACGAACTAGAGCCAGGCAGAGAGGGTTCCCTTGAATCCTGACACTAATGGGCCATGGCATGTTGTAAACTGATTAACCTCTCTCACTGAATCACGACTGGGAAACTTATCGTACAGGAAGTTTGATCTTTCATCTTCACGCGCCACGCTTTCTGATAAAATTCGGGAATTTATCACATGCGTGGCATGGGGCGTTGCAGGCGAGGTCGTTTCAGCGAAAGCTGTGTAAAAGTGTGTATGAAAACGACAACATAACATGCAGTGGTATATCCAATGCTCACACAATATAAGGCTGGTTTATGTGAATCTGGGAGCTGCAATTGGCACAAATTTGGCACCTTCGACCCTTTTTGGGAGGTTTGATTGTCACGCGTCACGAACGTACTACGACTAATTGGTAAAGATGACAGTCTCGGAAGCCCCTCGGTCGAAAGCCTTCAGTATAATTGTAGATCAAGATCATATCAACATCCGGATACACAGGACAACGTCATTCG
The DNA here is from genome assembly GCA_015179125.1 of Gautieria morchelliformis. Taxonomy (NCBI): domain Eukaryota; kingdom Fungi; phylum Basidiomycota; class Agaricomycetes; order Gomphales; family Gomphaceae; genus Gautieria; species Gautieria morchelliformis. The sequence continues at coordinate 124,613 of WHVA01000284.1, forward strand.
TCGGTCTTGAAAGTCGCCAAGAGCCTAGTCCGGTTTGGAACTCGATTCACAGCGTACTGTCCTGGTATTTCTCACAGGACAGCTTATCACCATGCGATTATGCCACGTCCGTTGTCATTCCTGAGCTCCTATAGCCTGATTGGCCATCTGCACGGAATATCTGAAGCTGATCTTTATGTCACCACCGATGGGTATAAACTCTGAACCATCCTCTGAGTCGCATGCCTGCGCGGCTGCCTTTAGTCCTCATGTCATCCGACTCATATTCAGACTTTGTTCAGGGAACTTCAGATGAGTAAGCATGAGCTATTTCCTGCCAAACTCCAAGTTGAACAGAAGTGACGCAGACTGACCTACAATTATGTGCTTGTCGTAGCATTTAGTAAGTGCGGATCGGCACAATCGACTATAAACTCACCACTACGTTAGCTGTGATTCTCTATGATACGCTCTTGACCCTTGATAACGAAGTTGAATTCATCTGGCAAAGCAACTTTCGATTCGTTTCTCTTCTTTATGTCACCGCTCGCTATTTCGCCATCTTGGATCTGTTATGTAACGTTGTTGAGAACAACGTGGACCTCTCAGCAAGGGTGAGTGGCTTCTCTGAGTACGTATTTGTTACCACATACTAACCGTCCTGCAGTGTGTTACCCTGTTGAGCTACATGCAAATACTAAACACAGTTCCTTGGCAGGGCGTGCAACGACATGGTATTTTTCAGTGATACGATTGGTGACATCAGTGTCATTGCAATTCAAGGTGAGGCACCTCTGTGATCATTGGGCCTAATTTAAGACCGTGGTCTCTATTGGCAGGACTGTTGATAGCACGAACATATGTCATGTACCAAAGCTGGAGGTTTCTGGCCGTGCTCGTATTGCTCCTGATTGGTTCTAACATCCCCGCTATTGTATGTCTGTGCCTAGGCTATTTCCAAGTGTCCACTGACAATCAGGCTTATACTAGTTGGTGACAATTAATGATAGCTGTTTTTCTGGAATCACTACTAATGTAACCAGCACACTCAACATGTAGGCACCTGACCTATTACGAGTGGGTTCACAGCTGATATCTCCAGCACAGGGGTGAGATATCTTTTTACCTCAATATGACGTCCAAGCCAATTTTACTGGTAGCTTTCACTGTTGGGGATTTCACAAATCTGATATTTGACACCGCGATCGTCTCCGTGACTCTTTATCGGATATGGAACCTCCCGACAGTGTTGAGGAACATGTGGCTCAGGCAGCCTCTCTCCATAACCGGCCTTCTTGTACAACACGGTACGTAGCGTCTACATGTCCCCTTCTCAAGGTTTGACACCTGTGTATATAACAGAGGTTGGCCGATATATGTCAGTATCTTGTGCTTCCATCCAAGAGCGTATATCAACTTTTGAGCCTTCTAGCCTGATAGCGTTGTTGGATATTGTAAACGTTACGCTTAATCGGGTATGCTTTATCTGTCACCACCTGTATTTCCTTATTCATCCGTAACGAACAGTCGCTCCGGGTAAGGATTTTATCATCAGTCCATTCGTGATGTTTATTTGTGAGAAGTCTACCTTGGTAGGGATAGACCTGGGGTTGGGAATGGCGTCAGTGTTGTTTCTCACTCGTTGACTTGACATTTTGTTGCTTTCCCTGACCACACATACAGATTATCGACCATCATTGTCTGCCGTTTCCTATTAGGTATACGCAGGCTCCATGCTCACCCCAATTGGACCTCGAATTTTCACGGATCTTTGCCCATCGGCAACTTTATGGCTGCAACATGTCAGGCCAATGATGCGAATTCCGATGAACTTGACAATGATTTCGTCATGGAGTCCTTTTTTGCCATTTTAGGCTCGCACCTGGAGGAATCAGCGGCTCCAACACCGCTCCCAGGCAGCGAGACGATCAACTTGGAAGAGTTTCCTAGCAGTGTCGGTGTTTCGGCGGAGTAAGGGGTAGGAACCCAGTACTGAGGTGAGTGCCCAGCTTGACACTCTCGTAAACTAATTAATAGGGAAAGGCATTGCAGTGACACAGTGTATGTTTGACGGCGGACGGCTTGCGGATATGCTCGTTGCGGGGTTGGCGGAATGACCTTAGGTTGTGGGATAGTGTAAGTCACTATTGCACGAGTCATTGTTCACCCCGATCCGGTACGTTGTCAGTGAAAAAAGACTCTGCTCTTGAGGGCAGGCCCGTCTCAGGCATGATGCTGCTGAACGTTGAGCGCTGAGCGTTGTACATGTCTTATCAATTGTCCTACCAGAAATGAGTCGGACTCAGATTTCAACGAAGCTGTCCATTCAACTCAGAATATATACTGGTTTTTATTTTTACATTGGCTGTTTTCACTGCGCCTGCAGAGGAGTAAGGTATCTCCTGGATCGGGCATAGTCCTTGACCATTTCATCGGATCATCATGCCGGACATTCTATATATAGATATATCTCAATCGCTGCGACTCGAAGGTAGATCTTTTTCAAGATGACGAGCGCTCCAACTCCAACCGGGCTGATTAAGGAAGCTTAAGTAAACACCTAAGTAATATAAATAGCATCGATATTTCGCTCAAGCATTCTTTCCCTTCGCCTTCATCTACGAGGCGAAAACCTTCTCTAGAATGGCTCCACCGTCGTACCCGAGCGGATCCCTTGGCCACCCCCAGCCGCCAGCAGCACCTCCATCCTCGACCTCCGAGTCGACGTCATTCTCAACGTCATCCTCTGCGCCAAGGCATCTCCTTCCTAACCTCAGCGAAAACAAATAACCTCACGGTTGGTCAAGTATTTGTTTGTCGCGCGCATAACTTCCACAACCCCAACTTTCTACTCATCAGCCTCTAATGTTCAAATACATGCGGTACTTGGACTTTTACTCAAGCTCTATGGACTTCCATATGATATCCCCTTCGGCCTTTCCTAACAGCATCGATCGGCATGACACCGGTCTGAGTGGTGTCCAGGGCGCTGAGGCTATCCTGGAGCTTCTACGAGTAGAAAGGCCAGTGTCCCATCTTATATTGGGACATAACTCGTTGGGAGACACCGGGTGCGTCGCGCTGTTCGACTATCTCCGGTCAGAGGAGGGAGAGAGGCATGAGATACTTGAGATCAACTTGAATGAGAATCAGATCGGCGACGCAGGTCTCTGGGCTATCGCAAGGTACCATTTCTTCTGTGATCTTCTGGTATAATGCATGTAAATCAAAATGTGCTTAAGATACCTTGAATACAATAAGTCTCTCTCCGTCCTATTTCTCCAGAATGTAAGGTGATTCACATTGTATCCCTAGAGCCAGTTAATTCTGACCATCAATGACAGAACAACTTCAAGGCAAGTCTGGAGTGCGTGCATGGACACTTGATATTGAAACACATATTACAGGGTGATCGGCCAATCATGCTGCGATTTGCTCTAGCGGTAAACCGGTCGAACCTGCGTACACTGTCCCTAACCTGTAATAAGTCCCTCGCCGACGCCATCGCTACCGCCTTTCTTCCGAACCTGTCGTCGCCTAAATTGACCGAACTACACCTCTCAGTGTGCTTGTTGGGGCCATCCGCCACACCTGCCCTACTGTCGTATCTCACATCGCCACGCTCATATGCATTATTCAATCTCAAACTGACCGGAAACCCCCTCGGATTGTCTTCTGTCACACATATAGTTCAGGAGCTTGAGCGTGCTAATTGGTCTCTCGGCTGGGCCGAGATGAAACCATACCGCGTTAATGGGGATGGGCAGTGGGTTCAAGGATGTTGGAAGTGCGATGAGCACCTTCGATTTGGAGTCCTACATCGAAACCGATACCTTGGCAGGAGATCTGCCGCAGATGCTATTTTTCTACTTATTCACGCTCGTCCTGCTCTAGTGGCTTACGGGCGGCAGGGGACAGGCGCGCGGGCTCGCCTACCACCCGAGCTCGTTATCCATATACTTTCATTTCTGGCACCCACACTTTCCTCCGCTCAGCACGTCCGTGTATGCACATTCGCCGCCTCCCTGAGTACGCTCCCGAGTCTTGGATTGACCTTGCCTTCCCCTCTCCACTCGACGCCCCTTCCTTCATCATCCCCCAAAAACGGGAAATGGTTACAGAAAGTGGGCTGCGATCGGTTTGAGCCTGATGTTGAAGTCCCGATCCCGGACGAGTCCATCAAACTGAGTAGGCTCTACGCTACGATCGACTACCAGGTCGAACAAGTTCAAAAGAATCAGATTTAGACCACTAGTTTGGATGGTCCATGTGTCGTTACCCGCTGTATAGTGAATCGTTGTATTAAAGCTGTATGCGACTTGAGCCGCTATTTTTACAATTATCAGCATTGTGACTAGAAGTGGACTTCATCCAAGATTTAGTGTAGTTGTTTAAAAATTGGGTACAAAAGTCTGCATATGCTACATATAGTACCACTCGCTGAGTTTGCGTACAACAACACCCCGAATGCCACTACCGGCATCTCACGCTTCTTTGCCAACAAGGGCTACAACCTGAACCTCACAGTTCACCCTGAACAGGACCTCGCTTCCTCTCGGGCCTGAGACTTCGCAGTTGACCTTGACCAGCTTCATGCTGCCTTGAAAGAGCAAATTAAAATAGCTCAATCTCGGTACCAGGTCTTGTGTTAGGGATTGTCCACAAAGTAGCTACCTATTTATGAACATTTACTAGGTAGTTAATTAGTTTCAAATGTCCTCAAGAATGGTTGTATTAATATTTCTATGCTACACTCACATTGGGTCCACAAGATACAACAATCTCTTGATAGTTTAGCTAAGAATCCCCCAGGGTCACATGACTATCACATGACCTCAAAAACAGCTCAAAGTCACCTGATCATCCACAGTCGGCTGACAATCACCTGACCTCAAAGTCACCTGATTATCTACAGTCACCTGACAATCACCTGACCTCAAAGTCACTTGATTATCTATGGTCACCTGACAATCACATGACACAGTCACATGGCATCAATCCAGCTTGAAGTCACATGACAATCACATGAGCGTGTTTCTTACATTCCCTTGTCGAAGAGACAAGGGAACAAGGGCTTCTAAGGTCGCAAGATATAGATCCAGCTTCCCTGTTCTTTGTATTTGTTGCCGTGTATGGGGTACTTTTTCACCGTATAGAGAAATTTAGGGGAATTTGGTAATACAATATTTCCTGCTATGGGAGCTCCCATTGGAAGCGCTTGTCCGTCTCGTAAGCTTACAATCCCTTTATCTTATCTTTGCCTATATAGGGATGTTGTGCTTTCAGATGTTCGTCATGGGTGATGTGTGGTTTCGTATACCTTTTCCCTATGAATCGCTCCAGCTGTTTACTGTGTGGGTGAGTAATGTGTTGCAGGTTCCTTTTCTCATCCCCTTCCTGGACTTTCCTGGATTATGCATACTGGCTACCATTGAGCATAACGACGAATGACATAGATGTCGACTCTGAGATCTGTATGTTACAGTACAACGCGCGGGTAGAAACGTAGAAACGGACACAGTGTTTGACGTCCTCTACTCCTCCTCTGATACATGATGTGGACCTTTCTCTTTGGCGGATGCTGAGGTCGTATGAGAAGGGGGGGAAGGGGTCCTTCGTGTAGGCCCTTTCTTTTATATGGTGAGATGGGCTTTCCAGATCCAGGGGCGTGAACAATGATCTGACGTATATTTCCATTAAAAGAATTGAAATTCCCCGTTGGTTTTCTGATATGGTTGTGGCTTAGCGATAGGTGGACCTTGGCCAATGCGCCATTGAGCAAGTCTGATGTTTGATCTGCAGGCACCAGCTTGTTGTTCCAATAAACAGGGAGCAAGTTTACCTCATAATCATGTTTAAGTTGGTCGAACTTTTCTTTGAATTTGCCTGGCATGGGATACGACGCAGTGTCATTGTCAATGGTGGATTGTGAAGATGGGGTTTCGTCATCCCACGCTTAAAGGACGATCATGACAAGAAGAACGGGCACTGATGCCATTACATTTGCTGGTCAGATCTTCTAGGTAGTGGTATGGCAGCACCGGTGCTGTCTAAAATAACAGTTGTGGATACGTTGGTTAAAATTTTTTGGATAAATATAACTCCACAAACCCTTTTCTCAAATATGGCCAGGCTTGTGATGATACGTCATTCGGAGTCCACTGTTTCCAGCAAGTAATGATGATCATTCGTTTTAGAGATTTGATCCTGTAGATGACGAAAGATGTGGATTGCTCTCTTGTACACATTTTTCAACATGGCATTTTCAGGCACGCAACAGGTCATTCGATATTTGGCCTTCTCCATGCTTCCTATGTTGCCTGAATATGTGCCCGATGGTCCCACAAAGAGCCTACGAGACCTGTGAGTATGGCTTAAATGACATCTACCGAACCATCACCTATTAGACGTGATTTTCACTGGAAACACGAATGCCGCTTCTTCTCTTTTGGACTTGTTGAAAGTAACATTGGAGTTACCAACAGTTTCCAACTTTACGTTGTCCATGATGTCCTCCTGGTCGATGAAGAACAGCCAGTCGCACATAGAATTGATTATCTCATCAACCTTCATGATGGACGTGGGGAAGGAAATTAGAGGGGGGGGGGGGGTAGATAGGGGAGGCTGACAAACTCAAGACACTGTTACCTCGCTGTACCCTGCACCCCCGAAATTTTTAAATTTTTTATCAATCGGTATCCTAAATCCTTTAATAGAACAATTAAATCCCATGGAACGTCAAAGTGAATACTACCACAGAAATGAACGTAAATGGAACTGACTGAACTCACGTAGCATGCAATGAACCGTATTTGTTTCAAGATGGACGTATCGTTGCTGATGAACTGTCTGATTTAACGGTGCTGGAAATTGTTGCATTGTTGCCAGAAGTGAACTGGGTATCCAGAGTAGTCCAGACAAGGGCGGAGGTCATGAAGCTGATCTCCATGTTGCCGAAGCAGCTTCAAGACTGAGTTGCGATTGCAGGAGGGGAAAAAAAAATCTGAGAATGATGAGTTTATGGTGGAGATCCAAAAAACTCATGACTTGTAAAAGGAAAAGAGATGAAGAAGAGTGTTATCACAAAGCAAAACGGCGGCACCTTTGGTCATCAATTGAAGACGACTCTAAGTATTTGGAACATATCGACCTCCCGCTTCAGCCTCATCATCTAACCAAATTTATCGACAAATCCTCCAACTCATACATATGACAAGTAGTGTGCTGTGTGTGCGCTCGTTGCATGGAAAATCTGAAAATGCGATACTGCAGCATGAAGGATCTTCCTCATCAAGATGTTTTGAAACCCAGAAAACCAAATCTGAATCACAGGTTAACAAGAAGTATGTTGTTGCATGGGCCAGCTCTTGCCCACAATGCAGGGGATGTGCAGGGACGAGTATGTTTCGATTGTTGGGATTGTTTGCAGGAAGGCATCCTCCCCTGGATCTCTCTCACCAACAATCTTTGTATAGGTCCCGTCCCATTTGAACTATCTGTGTTGATGTTACCGGAACAGATACTGATCTCCCACTTTTATCTGGCATCGTACATTGTCAAACTTTACCCTAAACGGAGAGGGGCTTTGTTGTTTTGGGACCCGTTGAACTAAATGTAAAACTGTGGTGTTAAACACAATTCTAAAGTTCAATTAGAGATTTTACTTTACAAGCACACACAAGCTTCGAAACTATTTTAACGGAGAACCCAATTAAGAAATTATACTCCGGTGAACAATCAGAATCAGTATTGGTACAGGAAGTGTAGTGATAGAGATTTAACTGATCACGTGTAGTTCTCAGATTGTGCAATACTTTGTGAGGTCAAAGAATGTTATTAGGCGTCCAAGGGTCCAGATACTTTAAGGGGGAAAGCTACCTAGAGTCTTAGGACCGCCGGTCAAGTGAATTAAAGATAACAATAATCCCCAAGACGTGAAAAGATAGTTCTGCACTTGAACTCTTCCTCAGTTCAAGTATATCACTATTCTAGTGGCTTTTCTGGTTTTCCAACTCAACAAACGTAGGATATTAACTCACTTGCCCTGAGTTAGGTTAATATCTGCAGTGCGTTGATTGATCAAGAAAGATCAATTACTCATAAGGCTATTAACCCACTTAACTCAGAGTTAAGTTAATAATCTATTGCGTGAATTGAATAACTAATAACCAAGTCTATTAGATCACTGCTCAGAGTGGCGTCTAATGGTACAGGATTACTAATCAGTTACTCTTAGTAATGTTGCTGTTCGCAGCGCAATTATTCAGAGCCTGCTACAATTAAAATAGAGCACTCTTGTACTTCTCAGAGCCAATCAGAGTTGCTGCAATCTTAGACTGTAGCCAAGTCAGTGAGCCAGTACTTCGGTACAAGGCTGTGTTGAAGTCACACTTCAGTTACTCAAGGTATGAGTGGTTTGGGTGAAAGATGATTGATTGCTTCACTGCTAAAACTGCAGGCTATTTATACTGCATCTATCTAGCTTATGTAACTACTGCCAGGAACCTTGTAGAGGCTTCTACTACTGTGAAGAACCTTGTGGAAGCTTAGAGAAGCTTCAGGAAAGGTTTGGAAACTATTGGAAGGCTGTGGAAGGTTCTATTGCTATATTGGGTTAAAGTCACAGCTCTGTGACAGTAAAGCTAAGAGTATGTAAGAAACTCCCACGCTCATGTGATTATCATGTGACGAATGAAAGTCATGTGACTTCAAGCTGGATTGATGTCATGTGACTGTGTCATGTGATTGTCAGGTGACTGTAGATAATCAAGTGACTTTGAGGTCAGGTGATTGTCAGGTGACTGTAGATAATCAGGTGACTTTGAGGTCAGGTGATTGTCAGCTGACTGTGGATGATCAGGTGACTTTGAGCTGTTTGTGAGGTCATGTGATAGTCATGTGACCATGGGTGATTCTTAGCTAAACTATCCAGAGACTGTTGTATCTTGTGGACCCAATGTGAGTGTAGCATAGGAATATTAATACAACCATTCTTGAGGACATTTGAAACTAATTAACTACCTAGTAAATGTTCATAAATAGGTAGCTACTTTGTGGACGATCTCTAACATTCGTCCTGGGATGAACGACAGTTAAACTGTGGATTACGGGGTAATGTATCCACTTACTGTTTAGATCCTTCCCAAGTGGCCGGCATGGAAATGGGCTCACTATTACCCACCAAACCTTCCATATTAGCAGCCATCATTTCTGTCACTCTGGTCGGTCTGAAAAACGTGAAGGAGAGGACATTACAAGGGTTGTTGCAAGTTTGATGACAACGAGTGTTGGACGCTCTGCTTTGGTTGAAAGATCACAATCAGTTATATGCTACAGTGCAGATTGATATGGACACACTCCATCCATTACCAGTGGCTGGTATCCCTGATGCGATTATGGACAATGTGAAAATCAACCCTTCCTTGCATTTACTAGCAGACGAACAAGGTGGAGCCGTTTCAGACTTTGTTCTAGATGCGGACGATGACAAAGAATTGCAAGGTTGGAGCTAATTATGTTGTCAGCATAACATACTGACATCTGTCATAACCTTAGATAGATGAACTTTCTCCACAGGTCATTCCTATTCAGGAATTAGGAGTTGTAGACATCGAAGGTGAAGATGTTCTGGCAACAACATTGGTACAAAGTGTGTTCCACAATGCTGCAAATGAAAACGTGGACGATCCGTCTGAAGAGGATTCCTACGTGTTCAGATGTGGTAGAGGTTACGTTAATGAATATGCACGTCGGAATGAAGAAGGCCGTCTCGCTGAAGACGGGGAAGAAAATCCAAATCATCTTCTGGGAGCATATCCGTATCTTTTTCCCTATGGAGAAGGAGGCTTCAAGACACAGAGACCATTCCCTGTGTCATATGTTGAACATGCGCAATGGGCCTTGGAGTATGAAGATCGACAATTTTCAAAGCACATGTCGTTTATATTTCAAGCATTTGGCGTTATACAAAAAGACAGGTCTGTCAACCGGCAAAGTTACAAGGAAGTGAATATCTAAGCTATACCCAATGCCAATTTGACTTCTTTACACTCCAGGTTAACAGCCGTTACTTTACGTCCCAACAACATATCTTCCAGAATATCACTTCCAATGACATGTTAAAAGCCATGGAAGAAGAGAAACGACACATGCTGTTCAGAAACCCTTCTGTGAAATGTGGTCCTAGAGTCAGGCTCTGAGACAACTTGTTCTCTGACAATCTGTTGGATCGTCTTGCGGCTGTTCGTTGGTGCAGCCGGTTCTGCATGTGATTCACTTCTGAATCATATGTCTTGTTCAACAGGGGCGGCCGGTGGCAGCATGCGTCGTTGGTCCTGCTCCTGTCGTCGTTGGTTGTTGGGGGGCGAGCCTGTTCGCTTGCCACGGCGCGAGGCACGCTCCTGATGGACGCCATGGGCTCTTCGTGTGAGCAAAGGGCTTCTTGCACGTCTTCTAGTGACACCACGTCCTGTTTTTGGATCTCCTCTGTTTGGTGGAGTTTCTTACCAAGCTGCATGAGGGACGTCGCGATATCGTTGAGACACGACGATATGTGCTCATGCTTATGGCCTGTGAGCATGTTTCAGTGCAGCCCGTCTTGTACTTACTTGGCCATAGCATCTGCCGTCTTGTCGTCGATGCTGTGCTTCCTCAAGCTTTTGCGACTCAAGCTTGAGTATTCCGAGGCTTGCCTGTCATTGTCGGGTGCTTGGCTTTTGGGTTGTCGTGCCCCGTCAGGGACGGCTGTCGTCGCTCAACTTCGTGAGTGGCGAGCTGAGTTTCTACTTCAAGATTGTCTCGAAGCATGCCCCGCTCTTGAGGCTCTGCCGTGTGACGACAGTGAGATGTCTCTACCCTTGCCCTTGTCCCGGGGCCAGGGGGAGTGGGGTGGGGATGCCGGATTGTTGTCTATCGGTGTCCCCTCTTCGGCCACGCTGGGTGAAACGTGGTCGGGTCCTTGCTCGTCCTCGATTGGGGGGACGAGCGTGGTGAGATCTATGATCTCTCCGTCTTCTGGCATCCTGGATTCTTGGTCCATGGTAGCGTCAGCCGTTGTGTCGCTAGGCTGCGCCTGGGGGGTTGTCCGCGAGCTAGAGGCTTGCGTCCTTCTTTGGCTGTGTGGAATCATCACACTCGCAGTCAACAGTAGAGGGTCTACTGGATGATGTTCGACGGTAAATGTTCGATGGTAAACAGCCGTCGACGCTGCGATCTTTTTCAAGATCGCACGGATTTCCACAATTCAGTTGTTCGCTTGGCGAACAACTGCAGGAAGTCCAAAAAGGTGTAAGATTGTGAATCTTATGGCCTTGTGTCACAAGGGCAAGTGGAACTCGACCAAGATGTGGTAATTCTGTGTGCTACATAGTGACAGTTGTAAGGTAAGATCTGGGGAACCGCCATGTGGTTCCCACACAAGAACTGCACAGTGCTTAGCTAAGCTAGTCCAGTAGCACGCATTGCCTTAAGGGCAATGCGGGTAAATATCTTACTTCCACCAGGAGAGCTCATAAAGAAAGGGTGTCCACTTATTTAAGGCCTCTAGATCCTCGAAAACTAGATTTCCCAAAATCAGTGGGGATCACTCTGAAAAGTTTAGCGAGGACTCTCCAGGTTCATGTACATTCCACTCAAACGTTTGAATCTAAATTCCAAAGGACACCTGAAGTGCAAAAGATGGGCTCCCTGGGATCTGTCCCAAATGGAGACAGTGGAGGAAAACAGTAAATGGTGGTCTAAAAGAACTTATGGAATGGTCAATAATTGGAACAATATTGTTTTACTTGCGACGCAAGCCAACAATGACATAAATCTCTTGACAAACGGCTCCGATACTAAAGACGTCAGTTGGTACATGACCAAATATGCGGTAAAATGCCAGGTGAGATCCAACAACATGTTGGCATTGCTGGCGAGAAAACTCACGTATGATCATTCTGAATCCAATACTTCATCATCTAATTGAATGAGTAATAAACTTCTCATAGCTCAATGTGTTAACATGTTGTTACGACTGTTCCGCTCAACCATCTCCGCCACCTCCGCATATCCTCTGCACCACCTCTGTACCACCTCCGACTCTATTCCGACATCCGCAACATCCGCAACCCTCTACCTCGACCCCTTGTTCTTTCAGTACCCCTGGCCACCTCCAGATATGGGCCCCCGTACTCGACCCTGAACACAGCAAGATACCATTTCCGTAGTTCTGTTTCTTCCGATGCCTATTGTACTTACTCGCCTTGTTCTTTGCCATTGTACTTACCCTACCCTGCACCCCCCTTGTCATCCCATTGTTCCGCATTAGTTACTTGCCCTGTATGTCTATCCGATTCCCGCACTCTCCGGAATTTGCTTAGTACCATACCATTACCTGTTGCTTCTGCTCTTTGTATAAAACCCCCTCATGTATGTCTCCATTTCTGCAATCAGATAATCGACTTCGATACGTGATTCCCTTCACACTGTCTCCTGTTCTTAGCACAGCGAGTTTTGCTAGTCTTGTCTCCCTCCGCTCTCGATCCCCTGTCCTCTGCCTCTTCTGCCTCCTCCGACCTTTGTTCTCCGACCCTTGCCCCTCGACCCTCATTACTATGTTCCGCCTTCTGCCTTTTCCGATATCCGCAAGTCAATTCCGAAATACTTAGGAGGGTAGTTCATCAGGGGCGCAACACATAAGTTGAAGCCGTTGTCCTTTCCAGTTCCGACCTCCGGGAATTCCGATACGTAACAGTATTATCTGATTCCTATCTGATAACTATCACTATGCCTCCTCGTACCACAGCTACTCCAGCTTGAGCAGGAGCTGTCGAAGCTCTCTCTTATTTTGGCAGTCTTAGATCTGCAGCACCAAGGCATGCGGAACCCTCCAGCAGCTCTCGTGCTGACGATGAGCTCTCCGACGCTATTCTGCAATGCTTTGAAGAAGTTCCCGACGCTAATCCCGATGACAATCCTGACTACGATGGAAACTCGACGAGCAGCAGCAGCGAACAAACAGCAGCGTCATTCCAATGCCCACCACCACCACCACCTCCACCAGGACCACCTCCCGGCGGCCCTCCAGGTGGCCCTCCAGGTGGCCCTCATGGCGGCCCACCCGGCGGTCCCCCAGGCGGTCCTCCACCTCCGATTCCCACCAACCCAGTCCCGCCTGTGCCAGTTACAGATCTTGCACAAGCTATCGCCACGCTAGCTGGTCAACTCCAGCGTCCAGCCCCACCACGCCCCAAGACTAAGGTCCGTGAACCAGATCAATTCGACGGTTCCGACCCCAAGAAGCTGTAGAGGACAGGAATTATAGGCAGTAGGTATGGACTTGTTATTCAAAAGAATAGACTAGAAATCAATTCACTCTCTCAGTGAATTTAGTGGTCACTATAAATATATTATACACTACCTAGAAATCAATTCACTACAGATGATTTCTAGGTCAATAAATGCAAAGACTACTAGACTAATTTACTTGCCTCTCTCAGTGAATTTAGTGGTCACTGAGAGAGGGGGAAATGTGTTCCACTGCGCATGTACTACTACCCGGCCCTTTAGCGCCCAAGGGCTCGCGCGTCGAAGTCATTTCAGACTCCGCTGGGTGCAGCCGCTTGTGAAAGTAGGAATAACAAGATGAAATAGAGAGATAAGAAATGAGTGGAAAATTTCGAAAATAACCAGAGAAATGGATGCATAATACAAGAGCAATGTGAGAAGAAATTGGATGGCCACACAACAAATTGGATATATTATGCTTGATTTTGGTGCAGGAGCATGAATGCACCCAACACGCCCCCTCAAGCTTAATATATTCCGATTTGCTCGTTGAGAATCTTCACTCTAGGACTAGGAAGTCCTTTAGTGAGGATATCTGCCAACATTTGTTCGGTTGGCAAATAAACGAGCTTGGCTTGTTGATTTTTGATTATATCTCGAAGGAAATATAATCGGATGTCGAAGTGCTTGGTTCTCGTGTGTTGTTGGGTGCCATACGTGATGGCAATGGCTGATTGATTGTCTGAATAAACTTGGATGGGTCTGTTCAGTGGTTGGAATATTTCAGAAATAAAATGGCGCATCCAAAGAGCCTCTTTGCCCGCATGGGTCAGGGCGACGAATTCGGCTTCAGTTGATGAGAGGGCTACTATCGACTGTTTCTGGCAACTCCATGAAACAGTGCCTCCATCAATCTGAAATAAGTATGCCGAATACGAACGCCTATGACTCTGTGAACCCCAATCCGCATCTGAATACCCCATCAAGCCGTCTTGATTTCTTCCAAGTGTGAGCTTGTAATGCTTCGTGCCTTTCAAATATTTGAAGACACGTTTGACTGCATTCCAGTGTGTGCCACCTGGATTTTCAAGGAATTGCGAGAGTAATGACACCGCAAATGCAATGTCAGGTCGAGTGGCTACAGCCGCCCACATCAGTGATCCTATAGCTTGCCTGTATGGAAACTTCGACATGGCTTTCTTGCCTCTCTCTGTAGAAGGACATTGGTCTTTAGATAATTTTACGGCTGGATCAAGAGGCGTAGCATAAGTCTTTGCATCTTCGAGATTAAATTTTTTGATGATCTTCTCGATGTATGCAGGTTGTGAAATTGCAATGGTCTTCTTCTGCCAGTCTCTTTCGATTTTGAGATTCAATAGCCAATGAATCTCGCCTAGATCTTTCATACTGAAGACCTGAGCAAGATCTCGTTTGACTTCGTCCAGGACTGATTGATTCTCAGCTGTGATGGTAAGGTCGTCCACAGCTGTTGCAATGATCACATGCCCCTTTCCGCCACGTCTATAAAATACAGCCCCATCTGTGGCTGACGTAGTGAATCCTAACTTGTGGAATTCACCACTTAGACGTTTGTACCATTCTCTTCCAGATTGCTTGAGGCCGTAGAGTGCTTTCTTCAAAAGTAGCACTTCGCCTTTGTCTCCTGACTCATATCCATACGGCTGCTTCATGTAAATAGGTTCGGGCAACTTAGCATTGAGGTATGCATAGTCCACGTCCATTTGATGAATAGGCCAGTCATTCCTAGCAGCAATGGCGCATATGATCCGTAGGGAGGATAACCGAGCAACAGGTGAGTATGTCTCATCATAGTCGATTCCAAACTTCTGCGTGAAGCCTTGGGCGACCATTCTCGATTTAGGTACTATTGGTTTCCCTTCTGGATTACGCTTCCAAAGGTAGACCCATTTGTTGCCGACAATGTTGGCTCCAGGAGGTGGTTTGGTTCTTTCCCACACTCCCTTGTCGATTAGGGCCTCATACTCTTTGTCCATTGATTTCTTCCACATAGGATTATTCAGAGCTTCGTCTGCATTGCTAGGTTCAATTTGACTCAAATCCGGCGCCTTGTTATTGTTTTGACCGTCGGTTAGAAACGCACTGATGGCACACTCATAGCTACTGATGCCATCAATCTCGGAGGATAATTCTTGGTCGAATAAAACTTCTTTATGGTCCTCAACGTCCTCGTAAGCTAGCGTAGTCATATGTGCGCCAGCTTGTCTCTGGGTTTGAGATCTTGTTACGGGACCTGATGGGGCTGGCTGCACTTGTTGTTGACGGATCCTTTCGCTTCTCCTTATCGGTTCAGCTTCTCTAGGTCTGTCATCAACTCCCTGAATAGGTTGCAGCTTTTCAAGATATTCCTCTGGTGCACTTTCATCAATTTCTTCGATCTTTGCCTCTTCGCTGACTAAGCGACCGGGCATAGGCACTGATGCCGGAATGGCCTTCTTCTCTTCTTTAGACGTAGGTAGCTTGGATTCCTCAATAGAAATGATTGGGACCTTTCCCTTCTTCATCTCTGAATCAAACACAACGTTCCGCTCGACAGAAACTTTGTGCGAGTCAGGCCAATAAACATAATGACCATGGCTCTGCGCAGAAATTCCTATCCACCGAGCTCTCTTGGCACGAGCTGCCAATTTATCTCCCTGAGTGATTTTGACGTAAATTTCAGTTCCCCACGCGTGAATGTCTTTGAGATTCGGTTTTTCATGGTGAATCATCTCGTAGGGCGTTTTATCTGGTAGAGCTCTTGTATGCGTCCTGTTCCTAAGATAATTGGCATGCTGTATCGCATAGCCCCATAATATCTTAGGAAGGCTTGATTCTAGCAGCATGGCACGAGTTCTCTCAGTGAGGGTTCGGTTCAGGCGTTCCGCAACACCATTGGACTCTGGTGTGTCGTGTACCGTCAACTGATGCTTCGTGCCTTGTTTGGCTAGATGCTGTTCGAATTCAGAGCTCATATACTCGCCCCTCGATCAGAAACAAGTGCCTTGATGTGCACATTTCTCTGTCGAAGCATTAAAGCCTCGTAGAGCTTGTACTTTGAGAATGCTTCTGATTTGTTCGCCATGAGATAAATCACCGATTCTCTTGAGTAGTCATCGATAAAGGAGACATAATATGACTTCTTATCGATCGTGAGGTGTCTTGCAGGTCCCAGACATCAGAATAAATTCTGTCACCGAATTTTGATGTTCGGTCTCTGGGTTCTCGAGGAAGAGGTTTGCGCGCAATCTTGGCCTGAATACACGCATCACAGACAATTCTATCGCCTGTGGAGCTCAGTTCAATGCCCAATATCATGCCATGATTTAATAGATGTTGTAGGGACTTCTGCGAGATGTGCCCCATCTTTTGATGAATTTCCATGGCAGATAAACACATATGGGCTTGAGCACTTGGTGACTGGAGGTCTAGTCGATATAAGCCATTGACTTTCGGTGCTTGCATCAATACTTTTCCAGCAGCATTAGATATTGTGCATTTCTGGCCACCGAGTCGAATGTCGTAGCCAGCATCATCGCACCGACCGATCGAGACGAGGGTAGCAGCAATTTTGGGTGCATAGTATGTATCTTGCAACGTGACTTCTACTGTTCTATCTCCAACCTTATTGGATAATACGAGCAGTCCTGAGCCGAAGGCATCAAAGGTACCTTTGTTGGCTGCTCGGATAGTCCTCGGCTGTGAGAATTGACAGTAGTTCCTCAATAAATTTTTGTGAGGAGTCATATGCGATGTCGTTCCGGTGTCGAGTATGACTATAACTCCTGAGGATGTGCTCAAATTGAAATTAGAGCACTCGTCAAAATTGGTGAAGGCAAGATGCCCATCACCACTTTCCTCAGAAGTAGACTCTTCTTCGGCAACATTCGCTTTTGCTTTACCCTTCTTCTTCTTCTTGCCTTTGGCTTTCTTCTTCTGGCGTGGTCCTTGACCTTCTTTACCACCTCCTTTAGCCCAGCAATTTTCGATGGAATGTCCAGGCTTTTTGCAGTTGGTGCATACATGCGCCTTCTGCCCCTTCTGGTCCTTCTTAGTAGATGAACCAATAAACACCTGCTCTTCTTGCGGGAGTGTTTTCTTCCTGTCATACTGAGCCTTTAGTACCCTAATAATATTATCAGGGACCAATGGCATCCCGCATTCTTCAAGCGAAGTGGTAAGGGCGTTCATGACTGCCTCATAGGATGGTGGAAGTGATGCAAGGATGATGTCCATGAATTCTTCTTCGGAAACTCTGGCTCCCATCTCATTAAGACGAGCATATAGGTCTTGGGCCTTGTCCAAGTGATCTCTCAAATCTCCATCCTCAGGACATCTCATACTGCGGAGTTGTCTCTGCAGGCTGGTGAGGACCATCTTGGGCTTTTTGGTCATTTCATTGACCAGTGCATCCCAAGTCTCTTTTGCTGTCTTCTGCTTCTGTAGCATCAGGGCTAATGACTCTGACACTGAGACGATGATTTGGGTCTTGGCTTGTCCTTCTCTAGCAAGGTATCTCTCCAGCTTCTCCTCAGCCTTATCCATCTGAGTTTCCTCAGCTTCTGTAAGAATATGGCCTGGGGGCATGACTGGAGGATCAGGAGGTCTAGTGACTCTCCCTTCTACATGCTTGAGTAGATTTTTGGACTCGAAATAGCTGATGAGAGTGGCTCGCCACAATGGCCAATTACTACCATCAGTAGCAAGCTTCTCAACACCCAATAGCTTCTCAGAAGTGTCTCCGGGGCCCATAACCCTGTAGAGGACAGGAATTATAGGCAGTAGGTATGGACTTGTTATTCAAAAGAATAGACTAGAAATCAATTCACTCTCTCAGTGAATTTAGTGGTCACTATAAATATATTATACACTACCTAGAAATCAATTCACTACAGATGATTTCTAGGTCAATAAATGCAAAGACTACTAGACTAATTTACTTGCCTCTCTCAGTGAATTTAGTGGTCACTGAGAGAGGGGGAAATGTGTTCCACTGCGCATGTACTACTACCCGGCCTTTAGCGCCCAAGGGCTCGCGCGTCGAAGTCATTTCAGACTCCGCTGGGTGCAGCCGCTTGTGAAAGTAGGAATAACAAGATGAAATAGAGAGATAAGAAATGAGTGGAAAATTTCGAAAATAACCAGAGAAATGGATGCATAATACAAGAGCAATGTGAGAAGAAATTGGATGGCCACACAACAAATTGGATATATTATGCTTGATTTTGGTGCAGGAGCATGAATGCACCCAACAGAAGCTCCAGCCTTTTTTGGTCAGCTCACTCAACTTCCGTGTCCTGATGCTGAACAGTGGGCCTCCTCCACCACCAGTTTTTGTAAGGCAGGTGAATTGCATACCAGGTTTGCCACACAACTCCCTTTGAGGCCAGCGATACTACCAGTGACCACACCCCTCCCAGCTGCCTCTGGACCCGCTCCAATGGGTGTGGACACCGTGAAAAGGCGATCCCCACAGCCACTCACCTGTTGGTGTGGCAGGAAGGTCGGATGCTTCGCATGAGAATGTCCCAGGCCTACAATGTTGCTACAAGACAGCCAATGAGTGTGAGGAGCTACTGAAGCACTGGATGGTTGCTGCAGACACGCGAGATGTCACCGAAGAAGAGGTCGAGAGGGATGTTGTGGAGGATTTTGCGTCATGCAGAGAGTGAGAGATGTGCCCTTGCTGCCCCTGTCCAATCGCTTTGCCCTGTCAATAGCCCCAGATACTGAAGGTACTATTCACATGTTTGAAACTGGGTTGTATGCAGCAGGCGATAAGGATGCATCTGTCAAGATTGTTTTTAGGCGTTAATATCGTGTATTAGTGAACACAGCGAATGCCCGAATAATTGTGCGAATAAGTTGCCGTTCGGCGAATAGGTGAACCAATAAATGTTCACAAGATAAGAGGGTTGCCCGAACGGAGCTCGCCCTATCTACATCGTAGCGAAATAGCCCATGGCACTTGACAATGTAACGTGCAAGGTGTCACGGAAGGGCGACAATCCCTTTGCCGGCGAAGGTGCTCCTTCGGAGCCCTTCGCCGACAGCACAGAAAATAGTTCGAAGGCTAAGGTAACGAAGATGAAGTATGAGAACTCACCAGTGGTGCCTAAGTCCTCTTCTGGTTGAAGATAGAAATCTCCAGGAGAAGGCTCAAGAGGATGATCACAGCGAGGTTGGGTTTGCACAAGATGGACGACGTATGATAATTGAACTAAGAATATACATGCGAATGTAAACTACTTATATCGAATGCTCGTAAGGTATCAGCGAATAGGAAAGAGGCCGTCATGAGTCAGGGTTGGATAGGGGTGCGCAGCCATGATACAGCATAGATGAAATAAACATACATAGAGTGAAGGAGGAGTGCGAACATGAAATGATGGAGAGTAAAGGTGGCGAAGGCACTTATGTACGAAACCATGTCTTGGGACCTACATACATGCTACCTGCACGGACTCTTCATCTACTGGGTTGATCCCACACGACCTACGGAAGGGGCGTCCCGCGAAAACATTCTGGCCATATGAACACCCAAAGGGGTTGGATCGAGAAGCTGATGGGAGTAGTGACGAAACCATCCTACCGGGAGGGGCGTTGATCGTGTTTCGATGGCGTGCCTGTTGGCGAATGATGCGAGCAGCAAATAGTTGTTCAGTGAAATGTGGAAGGGTGAATGGAGATGGCATGGGGAGGAGTGGTGAAAGGGGAAATGGGGATAACAAGGTGCAGGAAATACACAAGTCATGACAATCTGATCATAGAACACATCGAAAGAGGGTTGAGCAGAGGAGGTGATAGGCCCAGTGATGACTACCAAGTCAGTCCAAAGACGTCGATCATGCTTTGACGGGTGGCTATTGTGAATGGTGTGAACAGCGAAGATCGGTTGCTGAAACGGCAAGGGTGATCAGAAGCGAACACGGAGGTGGAGTGGGGAATGAGAGAACAGAGCATCTGATAGGGGAAATAAATGCGTCATACAGCATCAACCAATGACATTCTAAAAGGTCCTTCCCCACAATTGACGCATTGGGAGGGAGCCCTCCAAAGCACTTTGTGGTTGCAAACTGTTCTCTCTCCAAATTTGCCGAGCCTCAGGGTGGAGATCTGGATGACAGACACAGCTGAGGTCAAAGAAGCTTATAAGGGCAACCTAGCAGACACTCTACACTCAAGTGGTGAACTGGTGAAGGGGGATCCAAAGTAGATAACATAGACATACCTGGCGAAGGGGGATCCAAAGAGAAACTCTAAAGAACTCCTTCACCAGCTGCTACGACTATAAGCTTGGGAATGCTAGCCTGATCACTGAATGCCTGAGTTACATAAGTGATCGCACTGGCGATAACAGGAACAAGGACAGGACAGATAAGAAAGGAATGATATTGGAGATTGGACGGGAGGGAATGACTGGAACACAAGCAGAGGATGCCAAAGGCTGGAGAGTCTTGGAGGCCTTGATCTCACATCACACTGGGTGCACACAGTGCGATGATGGTTCCCCTGAAATCACTCCCCCTCTAGAATGCAGTGATCTGA